>QNQO01003898.1:0-40695 GCA_003290165.1 Berberis thunbergii | reverse complement strand
GTTTCCTTCTTCGTTAAGCGCAACAAAACTTGTTTGTTATGGTCAACATGTTCCTTTGTTATTATTACATGCCACTGCGATGTTATAACTCAAAGGATCCATTGGTAACAACTACAAATCCTGTATTCCCCTCGGATTCACCCAAAATTGGCCTCCAAATTGAACAACACGTACAAAACGAGTTTTCCCTTCATCTCGTTAAGACACAACCCAAACTTGTTTGTTGAGTCACAAAATGTTTCCATTTGCATTATAAAATCCACCGCGAGGTTAGAACTCAAAACGGATCCATTTGGTCACTCAAGATCCTTGTATTCTCCGGATTTCACCCAAAATTGGGCCTCCAATCGAAGCCTACACGTACAAAACGAGTTTTTCCTTCTTCGTTAAGCGGCAACCAAAACTTGGTTGTTGGAGTCAAACATGTTCCATTCTGTTCATTATTAACATCCACGTGAGGTTTAATCAAACGGAGTCCATTGGTCACTCAAATCCTTGTATTCTCGGATTGCACCCAAATTGGCCTCCAATTGAGCCTACAACGTACAAACGAGTTTTCCTTCTTCGTTAAGCGCAACCAAACTTGTTTGTGAGTCAAACATGTTCCATTTGTCATTATTAACATCCACGCGAGGTTAGAAGTCAAACGGAGTCCATTTGGTCACTCAAATCCTTGTATTCTCGGATTGCACCCAAATTGGCCTCCAATTGAGCCTACAACGTACAAACGAGTTTTCCTTCTTCGTTAACGCAACCAAACTTGTTTGTTGAGTCAAACATGTTCCATTTGTCATTATTAACGTCCACGCGAGGTTAGAAGTCAAACGGAGTCCATTTGGTCACTCAAATCCTTGTATTCTCGGATTGCACCCAAATTGGCCTCCAATTGAGCCTACAACGTACAAACGAGTTTTCCTTCTTCGTTAAGCTGCAACCAAACTTGTTTGTTGAGTCAAACATGTTCCATTTGTCATTATTAACATCCACGCGAGGTTAGAATCAAACGGAGTCCATTTGGTCACTCAAATCCTTGTATTCTCGGATTGCACCCAAATTGGCCTCCAAATTGAGCCTACAACGTACAAACGAGTTTTCCTTCTTCGTTAAGCGCAACCAAACTTGTTTGTGGAGTCAAACATGTTCCATTTGTCATTATTAACGTCCACGCGGGGTTAGAAGTCAAACGGAGTCCATTTGGTCACTCAAATCCTTGTATTCTCGGATTGCACCCAAATTGGCCTCCAATTGAGCCTACAACGTACAAACGAGTTTTCCTTCTTCGTTAAGCGCAACCAAACTTGTTTGTCGAGTCAAACATGTTCCATTTGTCAATTATTAACGTCCACGCGAGGTTAGAAGTCAAACGGAGTCCATTTGGTCACTCAAATCCTTGTATTCTCGGATTGCACCCAAATTGGCTCCAATTGAGCCTACAACGTACAAACGAGTTTTCCTTCTTCGTTAAGCGCAACCAAACTTGTTTGTGAGTCAAACATGTTCCATTTGTCATTATTAACGTCCATGCGGGTTAGAAGTCAAACGGAGTCCATTTGGTACTCAAATCCTGTATTCTCGGATTGCACCCAAATTGGCCTCCAATTGAGCCTACAACGTACAAACGAGTTTTCCTTCTTCGTTAAGCGCAACCAAACTTGTTTGTTGAGTCAAACATGTTCCATTTGTCATTATTAACATCCACGCGAGGTTAGAAGTCAAACGGAGTCCATTTGGTCACTCAAATCCTTGTATTCTCGGATTTCACCCAAATTGGCCTCCAATTGAGCCTACAACGTACAAACGAGTTTTCCTTCTTCGTTAAGCGCAACCAAACTTGTTTGTTGAGTCAAACATGTTCCATTTGTCATTATTAACGTCCACGCGAGGTTAGAAGTCAAACGGAGTCCATTTGGTCACTCAAATCCTTGTATTCTCGGATTGCACCCAAATTGGCCTCCAATTGAGCCTACAACGTACAAACGAGTTTTCCTTCTTCGTTAAGCGCAACCAAACTTGTTTGTTGAGTCAAACATGTTCCATTTGTCATTATTAACATCCACGCGAGGTTAGAAGTCAAACGGAGTCCATTTAGGTCACTCAAATCTTGTATTCTCGGATTGCACCCAAATTGGCCTCAATTGAGCCTACAACGTACAAACGAGTTTTCCTTCTTCGTTAAGCGCAACCAAAACTTGTTTGTTGGTCAAACATGTTCCATTTGTCATTATTAACGTCACGCGAGGTTAGAAGTCAAACGGAGTCCATTTGGTCACTCAAATCCTTGTATTCTCGGATTGCACCCAAATTGGCCTCCAATTGAGCCTACAACGTACAAACGAGTTTTCCTTCTTCGTTAAGCGCAAAAAACTTGTTTGTTGAGTCAAACATGTTCCATTTGTCATTATTAACGTCCATCGCGAGGTTAGAAGTCAAACGGAGTCCATTTAGTCACTCAAATCCTTGTATTCTCGGATTGCACCCAAATTGGCTCCAATTGAGCCTACAACGTACAAACGAGTTTTCCTTCTTCGTTAAGCGCAACCAAACTTGTTTGTCGAGTCAAAACATGTTCCATTTGTCATTATTAACGTCCACGCGGGGTTAGAAGTCAAACGGAGTCCATTTGTCACTCAAATCCTTGTATTCTCGGATTGCACCCAAATTGGCCCACCAATTGAGCCTACAACGTACAAACGAGTTTTTCCTTCTTCGTTAAGGCAACCAAACTTGTTTGTGGAGTCAAACATGTTCCATTTGTCATTATTAACGTCCACGAGGTTAGAATCAAACGAGTCCATTGGTCCTCAAATCCTGTATTCTTGGAGTCAAACGGAATGTTCCATTTCATTATAACGTCACGGGTTAAATCAACGGAGTCATTTGGTCACTCAATCTTGTATTCTCGGATTGCACCCAAATTGGCCTCCAATTGAGCCTACAACGTACAAACGAGTTTTCCTTCTTCGTTAAGCGCAACCAAACTTGTTTGTTGAGTCAAACATGTTCCATTTGTCATTATTAACGTCCACGCGAGGTTAGAAGTCAAACGGAGTCCATTTGGTCACTCAAATCCTTGTATTCTCGGATTGCACCAAATTGGCCTCCAATGAGCCTACAACGTACAAACGAGTTTTCCTTCTTCGTTAACGCAACCAAACTTGTTTGTGAGTCAAACATGTTCCATTTGTCATTATTAACTCCACGCGAGGTTAGAAGTCAAACGGAGTCCATTTGGTCACTCAAATCCTTGTATTCTCGGATTGCACCCAAATTGGCCTCCAATTGAGCCTACAACGTACAAACGAGTTTTCCTTCTTCGTTAAGCGCAACCAAACTTGTTTGTGAGTCAAACATGTTCCATTTTTCATATTAACTCCACGCGAGGTTAGAAGTCAAACGGAGTCCATTTGGTCACTCAAATCCTTGTATTCTCGGATTGCACCCAAATTGGCCTCCAATTGACCTACACGTACAAACAGTTTTCCTTCTTCGTTAAAGCACCAAACTTGTTTGTTGAGTCAAACATGTTCCATTTGTCATTATTAACGTCCACGCGAGGTTAGAAGTCAAACGGAGTCCATTTGGTCACTCAAATCCTTGTATTCTCGGATTGCACCAAATTGGCCTCCAATTGAGCCTACAACGTACAAACGAGTTTTCCTTCTTCGTTAAGCGTAACCAAACTTGTTTGTTGAGTCAAACATGTTCCATTTGTCATAATTAACGTCCACTGCGAGGTTAAGACAGTCAACGGAGTCCATTTGGTCACTCAAATCCTTGTATTCTCGGATTGCACCCAAATTGGCCCCTTTTTTTTTTGGAAAATGAGCCGGGGTTATTTAGGATCCCCGAACCTAAAGAAAAACACACAAATACAAGTTACATTCTGATGTACTCTTTACCTATGCTATCCTCAAATACAATTTTCTTGAGATCTTCCGCGAAGGAGCTAGGGGTAATGATTGTAAACACGCTGTTTGGGAACAAGCTTGCGAGGTGGTCAGCAGCTTTGTTAGTTTCTCGGAAGGTATGCTTCACACAGAATTCTTCAAATTGCCCGAGTTTCCTCTTGATACGGTTGATAATATGGCGAAGGTCCCATGCTGCCGCTTTGTTCTTGGAAATATAGTCGAAGACATTCATTGAGTCAGTAGCTATCTCAATCTTGGTGATCTGGCAGCCCTCGGCTGCTCTGAGGCCAGCTTCCATACCTTGAAGTTCATGTTTCAGGACAGAGTGCCCAATGGAAGAGCCGGCACAAGCCGCCATAACCGCCCCTTGCGCATCTCTTATGATGGCTCCATAGCCTCCACATTGACCCCTGAGGGAGCCATCAGAGTTCAGCTTGTGCCATCCTGCCGTGGGCTTGTCCCATTTGCATTTGATTACCTTAGGTGTGAGAAGAACGGGGTCAGTGCGCCATCTGTTGAAGACTGCCCTGTTCCTAGCCGTGTCATTGATCCCAAGATCATTGCCAATCAGCTTAATCCTCACATCATCATAAATGGTTTTAACCAGGATTGCTGCTGGTCTGTGAAGGTTCTCATACACACGACGGTTGCGTTCAGCCCAAATGTGATAGACCGTGGCGTTGAGAGTGATCTTCCGCATAGTAGTGATGGCATCATTACCAACCAGGTTTTGGATACACCAGTTAAATTCCTGGATGCTAGGCATAGGCTGCCTATTTAGGCTCATATATCGCAGCATCATAGACCACACCATGCTTGAATAACCACAGTCAAAGAACAGGTGGGACTCTGTTTCAGCCTCTAGCGAGCAGAGAGGACAGGTATCCAGCTGGACTGTGCCCCATTGCTTGAGCTTGGCCAAAGTCTTTAGAGAGCCTTGCATGACTAGCCACAGAATGAAGCTATGTCTGGGAATGTTGCCCTTGAACCATATCAACTTGGCCCAGTTGACAGGGGCCGAAATGTGCCTGAGGTATTCATAGGTGTGCTTCATGGTGTAGGAACCCGTTGGACCCGTCCTCCACAGCACTTCATCTGTCCTATCACAGTCGACCTGAATATCATCAAGATTGATATCCATGATGGATGGAAGGATATGATCAGGGATGGTCCAGGTACCATTCCTAAGCAGGGCACTGACTCTTGCTTCCTGGTTCAGGGTAGAGTCATAGAGAAGTTCTTGGGGGAACATGTCCATGAGGATGCCATTAGGGTGCCAAGGGTCCTTCCAGAATTTGGTGAGGTGCCCATCCCCAATAGAGTGGACAACAAGCTGGGAAGCAGTTTTGCGGCTATCCAGGATTCGCCTCCAGCACCAAGAAGCTTCTTTGGGAGGTTGCATGAGCCAGAAATCTTTGGTTCGAATGAGGTTTTTCCTTACCCAATTGGCCCAAAGGGAAGCTGGGTTGGAGACTAGCTGCCATATGTGCCGGAGGCAAGCTGCTTCATTAGTCTTTTGAATACATCGAATACCAAGACCCCCTTCCTGAACCGTGGTGCATAACTTCTGCCATTTGACCATAGTCCTCTTGGGGGAGCTGTCACTGCCTGACCACAGGAAGCAATTTAGGATTGCATTGATGGTTTTGATAGTCATCTTGGGGAGCATGAAGCAAGAGGTCCAGTAGATTTGCATGCTGCTTAGGACGGCTTTAATGAGGACCACTCTGCCAGCATAGGTAAGGGACTTGTTCTTCCAGGACATGATCCTTTTCCTGATATTCTCAATAATCGGGCTACATTGCTGGTGGGAAAGCCTAGATGAGATCAGGGGTAGACCCAGGTATTTCACAGGGAGGTGACCGCTAGAAAATTGGAGCACAGAGGCTATGTCTGCCCGGGCTGAGTGGTTGATGCCAGCAGTATAAAGGGTGCTCTTGTTGTAGTTCACTTCCAGGCCCGTAAAGGATTTGAATTCTTGGAGTGCGCCGTGGAGAGCATCAGCCGAAGACAAATCTCCATGGAAGAAGGCGATGAGATCGTCCGCGAAGCTAAGGTGGGTGATGACAGGCTCGGTGCATTTGGAGTGGAGTTTATACTGGCCTGTGTTGACTCTGGATATGAGCAGAATGTTGAGTGTCTCCATAACAAGAACAAAGAGGTAGGGGGACATTGGGCATCCCTGGCTGATACCCCTTTGGCCTTTGAAATAACCCGTTGGGTTACCATTTAGGTTGATTGAGAAGCTAGTTGTGGAGATGCACTCGTGGACCCAATTGATGAACTTGGCAGGGAAATTCATTTTCTGAAGGACTTGGATGATGATGTCCCAGCGGACCATGTCATAAGCTTTCTTGAGGTCAATTTTTGCCGCACATCGGGGGGGGGACTTGTCCCTGTGATAGTTCCTGACGAGCTCGTGGGCAAGCATCAGGTTGTCTTGGATGAGCCGGCCTTGGATGAAGGCTGATTGGTTTGGGCTCACCAAAGATGGACTGCATGTTTCATCCTGTTGGTTAAAATTTTAGCAATGCATTTATAAATAATATTGCAACATGCAATCGGCCGATAATCACAAAAGGAGTTTGCATTAGGAATTTTAGGAACAAGAGCCAAGATGGTAGTATTAACTTGGCCCAGCAATTTTGAACTCCTGAAGAAGTTCAAAATAGCTTTTACAAAACAGTTTCCTACAATGTTCCAGCAGAATTTGAAGAAGAGGGATGAGAACCATCTGGCCCCGGAGCTTTGGAGGAGTCGATGGAGGCAAGAGCTTCTGTTATCTCATTTCTACTGACAGGCTTACCCATCTCATCGGCCATTTCATCTGACAGAGCACTGGTGAAAGAGAAGTTATCTGGAAGTCTGCGGCAGTTGGAGGTGGGATCAGCAGCATACATACTTTTGAAGTGTTGGACGCACTCGGAGGCTATGTCATCTGGTTGGTCAAGCTTGATCCCGTTGGAGTTGAAGATGCAAGAGATGCGGTTGATAGTTCGCCTCTCTTTGAGCATTCTGTGGAAGTATTCTGAATTCTGGTCGCTCAGGAGAAGAGTATTAGCCCTTGCCTTCTGGCATGCTTCTTGCGCTTCGTTTCGGACAGCCTGGGCGTAGTTACTTACCGCTTGCTTTTCTTCCTGAATGGCCAGGCCAGAGACATAGTGGTTCTGAAGGACGTATTGAGCTCGCTCCATCTGCATCCTAGTGACTTCGACCTGTGCTTTGGCAGATCGGAACCTAGTTTTTCTCCAGTTTGTTAAGCCAGCCTTGACATACTTAAGCCTTTGCACCAAAATGAACATAGCATTACCCCTAACTGGGGTTCTCCAAGCTTCCTCAATGACCGCCATAAAGCCTGGTTCCAAGGTCCAGAAGTTGTAGAATTTGAATGGTTTGGGACCAGAGTTAAGCTTGTTGTACATGGTCAACACCATGGGCGTGTGGTCAGAGACACCATTATGTTGGAATTCCACTTCCGCATCTGGATAGAGCTGTTGCCAGGTGCCATTAGCAAGGACCCTATCAATTTTGGAAGCTACCCGACTACTGCCCACATGGTTGTTGCACCAGGTAAAGTAGTTACCTCTGTATCTACAGTCATGGATGTCAGCTTGGACCACGCATCTGAGCATATCCACCACATCAGCATTAGAGGGCTCAACACGGCTTGCACGTTCCTGAAGATGCATAATAGCATTGAAGTCGCCAAGGAGAACCCAAGGCAGACTATTGGTAGAAGCAAATTGAATGAGCTCCTCCCAAAGTTGTTGGCGAGTAGTTGCATTACTGCTCCCATAGACAAAAGTAATTGCCCAGATGTTCCCATTGGGCCAAGTGGCTTTGACAGAGATTGTTTGAGCTGACTTAGCTATCAGGGCGATAGTGAGGAGCGCAGGGTTCCATCCCACCCATATTCTGCCTCCTACCGAGGTATCACTGTTATCTATCCAATTCCAATCGTACATAATATTCCTTTGGACTGACATGGACTTGCTTTGGTGAACCTTTGTTTCAACAATTCCAGCTAGGGCGAGCTTATTATTCATGATGAACTTCTTGACCTCTCTCTGCTTCATAGTGTCGTTTAGCCCCCTAATATTCCAGCATCCTAGTTTGTCTATCATTGGGAAACATATGGGAAGAGGGGCTGCTTGACCCCTGGCTTGGAAACTGTTCTCTTTTGTTTAGCGCTCCTCTTCTTCCTACTGCTGGAGCTACCTTGGGTAGAACCCTGAAGACCCTGGACTTGGTCTGATGGAGCACCTGGGGTACCTTGATTAGGGCCCTGTTGATCCTGAATAGGAGAGGCCACCTCCCCTGGGGTGCCCTGTTGCATGGGAGGAGCCTCCACTGATGGAAGTTCCTGATGCATTGGAGAATCACCCTCTCCAGGAGTACCCCCTTGCTGCACAACAGCAGTGGCAGTGGTGCCGTGGCTATGGCCATGAGTTGCTCTACTTCCCACTCCCCCTGAATCTGATTTGCTAACCGCCACCATTACGTCCTCCGTTGGGCCAGAGCTTTCATCACTGACAATGAGTACAGCTTTACCTTCAGCAGTGCCTCCCTTGGATGCCACACTAGCGGCGGCCCTTGCCTCTGGGTTGGTAGTGAGTCCTTCCTGTTCCATTATGGTATGTGCTGAGCTACTAGTAGCAGGTTGGTTGTTTCGGTGGTGTGAAGTGTGTTTTTTCTTAGGGGCTTCCCACCCTTCATCATCAGCTCCCCTAGCTGGCTCCTTGCATTTACGAGGCCTGTAGACCCTCAGTCCCTGCTTTGGGGGGGATCTAGTGCAGCTACCGGTGACGTGCCCGAAAACATTGCAAGTGTTACATTTTGTGGGCTTCCAGGTATACTCGACGTCGACCGTATAAGACTTGCTTCCATCAACAACCACCGGGATTTTGTTGGGGAAGTTGCTGTTGACATTAACCTCCACACACACCTTAGCATAGTTCATCCTCATCTTGTCCTCAGTGGCTTTGTCAAGTTTGAGGGGTGTACCAATTGCGCTAGCAATAGCCTCAATGCCCTTCGGATTCCAGAAGAGGAGCGGGATGTTCTTCAAACAAATCCAGATGGGAAGTGTATTGAGGGCATCCATGTCTTCTTCAAGAAATGGCCTCCAAGGTCTGATGATAAAGAGCCTGCTTGCAATGTGCATCGTCCCCATGTCGAGGACCTTAGTCCTGTCACCGTCATCTTCGAACTTGAAGATGAAGGTGTTATCACTGTGAGTCTTCATCTCAAACCTAGCGTTGAGGTTCCAAGTTTTTGTAAGGGTATCCCTCACAAACCCGAAACCTAGTCGCTTACCAACAAAGTTACCCACCACTAGATCCTCGCATTCCTTCTGTTCAACGGCGAAATCCGCCGTTTGCAGTTGGACAACAAGCTTGCCGTCTGCTACTGTAGGTGGCCGAAAGGCGAGGGAGGTGGAACCCATACCGGGTTTATTAGAGAGCATCTGAGCCCATGTCGGCGCAGGAGGCGCTTGGTGGGTTTCAGCTTGTGGTCCAGCCGGTGGATCCGGGGAACCCGGCTCAGATCCAGGGAGTGGAGGGTCCTCTGAAGGTTTGGGGGACCCTTCTTCCACTGGAGGTTGACCCGTACCATACTTGACTTCCAACTCCGCTATCATGCGTGCAGTTTCGGGGTCAAGGCCAGTATTGTCGGGACATTGAATCGGTCGTTTGTCGCTCGCAGAGGTGGATCCCTCTCCGCGAACAGGGAATCGTTTGCTTTCGTCTCGAGTGGTCATTTTCTCAGAAAAGTATGAACAACAACAGTGGATTGAGAGTGAAATGAGTGAGAGTTGACATGAACCCTAGCTTTATGAATCAAAAACCAAATCGCCTCGAAATCGCCTCGAAATCGCCAGACCCAAATTTCTCCGCACCAAATTGACCTCCCCCAAATTGGTCTCCAAATGAGCCTACAACGTACAAACGACTTTTCCTTCTTCGTTAAGCGCAACCAAACTTGTTTGTGGAGTCAAACATGTTCCATTTGTCAATATTAACATCCACGCGGGGTTAGAATTCAAACGGAGTCCACTTGGTCACTCAAATCCTTGTATTCTCGGATTGCACCCAAATTGGCCACCAATTTAGCCTACAACGTACAAACGAGTTTTCCTTCTTCGTTAAGTGCAACCAAACTTGTTTGTGGAGTCAAACATGTTCCATTTGTCAATATTAACGTCCACGCGGGGTTAGAAGTCAAACGGAGTCCATTTGGTCACTCAAATCCTTGTATTCTCGGATTGCACCCAAATTGGCCACCAATTGAGCCTACAACGTACAAACGAGTTTTCCTTCTTCGTTAAGCGCAACCAAACTTGTTTGTGGAGTCAAACATGTTCCATTTGTCATATTAACGTCCACGCGGGGTTAGAAGTCAAACGGAGTCCATTTGGTCACTCAAATCCTTGTATTCTCGGATTGCACCCAAATTGGCCACCAATTAAGCCTACAACGTACAAACGAGTTTTCCTTCTTCGTTAAGCGCAACCAAACTTGTTTGTGGAGTCAAACATGTTCCATTTGTCAATATTAACGTCCACGCGAGGTTAGAATTCAAACGGAGTCCATTTGGTCACTCAAATCCTTGTATTCTCGGATTGCACCCAAATTGGCCACCAATTGAGCCTACAACGTACAAACGAGTTTTCCTTCTTCGTTAAGCGCAACCAAACTTGTTTGTGGAGTCAAACATGTTCCATTTGTCATTATTAACGTCCACGCGGGGTTAGAAGTCAAACGGAGTCCATTTGGTCACTCAAATCCTTGTATTCTCGGATTGCACCCAAATTGGCCACCAATTAAGCCTACAACGTACAAACGAGTTTTCCTTCTTCGTTAAGCGCAACCAAACTTGTTTGTGGAGTCAAACATGTTCCATTTGTCAATATTAACGTCCACGCGGGGTTAGAATTCAAACGGAGTCCATTTGGTCACTCAAATCCTTGTATTCTCGGATTGCACCCAAATTGGCCACCAATTAGCCTACAACGTACAAACGAGTTTTCCTTCTTCGTTAAGCGCAACCAAACTTGTTTGTGGAGTCAAACATGTTCCATTTGTCAATATTAACATCCACGCGAGGTTAGAATCAAACGGAGTCCATTTGGTCACTCAAATCCTTGTATTCTCGGATTGCACCCAAATTGGCTCCAATTGAGCCTACAACGTACAAACGAGTTTTCCTTCTTCGTTAAGCGCAACCAAACTTGTTTGTGGAGTCAAACATGTTCCATTTGTCATTATTAACGTCCACGCGGGGTTAGAAGTCAAACGGAGTCCATTTGGTCACTCAAATCCTTGTATTCTCGGATTGCACCCAAATTGGCCACCAATTGAGCCTACAACGTACAAACGAGTTTTCCTTCTTCGTTAAGCGCAACCAAACTTGTTTGTGGAGTCAAACATGTTCCATTTGTCAATATTAACATCCACGCGAGGTTAGAAATCAAACGGAGTCCATTTGGTCACTCAAATCCTTGTATTCTCGGATTGCACCCAAATTGGCTCCAATTGAGCCTACAACGTACAAACGAGTTTTCCTTCTTCGTTAAGCGCAACCAAACTTGTTTGTGGAGTCAAACATGTTCCATTTGTCATTATTAACGTCCACGCGGGGTTAGAAGTCAAACGGAGTCCATTTGGTCACTCAAATCCTTGTATTCTCGGATTGCACCCAAATTGGCCACCAATTGAGCCTACAACGTACAAACGAGTTTTCCTTCTTCGTTAAGCGCAACCAAACTTGTTTGTGGAGTCAAACATGTTCCATTTGTCAATATTAACATCCACGCGAGGTTAGAAGTCAAACGGAGTCCATTTGGTCACTCAAATCCTTGTATTCTCGGATTGCACCCAAATTGGCCTCCAATTGAGCCTACAACGTACAAACGAGTTTTCCTTCTTCGTTAAGCGCAACCAAACTTGTTTGTGGAGTCAAACATGTTCCATTTGTCATTATTAACGTCCACGCGAGGTTAGAAGTCAAACGGAGTCCATTTGGTCACTCAAATCCTTGTATTCTCGGATTGCACCCAAATTGGCCTCCAATTGAGCCTACAACGTACAAACGAGTTTTCCTTCTTCGTTAAGCGCAACCAAACTTGTTTGTGGAGTCAAACATGTTCCATTTGTCAATATTAACATCCACGCGAGGTTAGAAATCAAACGGAGTCCATTTAGTCACTCAAATCCTTGTATTCTCGGATTTCACCCAAATTGGCTCCAATTGAGCCTACAACGTACAAACGAGTTTTCCTTCTTCGTTAAGCGCAACCAAACTTGTTTGTGGAGTCAAACATGTTCCATTTGTCATTATTAACGTCCACGCGGGGTTAGAAGTCAAACGGAGTCCATTTGGTCACTCAAATCCTTGTATTCTCGGATTGCACCCAAATTGGCCACCAATTAAGCCTACAACGTACAAACGAGTTTTCCTTCTTCGTTAAGCGCAACCAAACTTGTTTGTGGAGTCAAACATGTTCCATTTGTCAATATTAACATCCACGCGAGGTTAGAAATCAAACGGAGTCCATTTAGTCACTCAAATCCTTGTATTCTCGGATTTCACCCAAATTGGTCCAATTGAGCCTACAACGTACAAACGAGTTTTCCTTCTTCGTTAAGCGCAGCCAAACTTGTTTGTGGAGTCAAACATGTTCCATTTGTCATTATTAACGTCCACGCGGGGTTAGAAGTCAAACGGAGTCCATTTGGTCACTCAAATCCTTGTATTCTCGGATTGCACCCAAATTGGCCTCCAATTGAGCCTACAACGTACAAACGAGTTTTCCTTCTTCGTTAAGCGCAACCAAACTTGTTTGTTGAGTCAAACATGTTCCATTTGTCAATATTAACATCCACGCGAGGTTAGAAATCAAACGGAGTCCATTTAGTCACTCAAATCCTTGTATTCTCGGATTTCACCCAAATTGGTCTCCAATTGAGCCTACAACGTACAAACGAGTTTTCCTTCTTCGTTAAGCGCAACCAAACTTGTTTGTGGAGTCAAACATGTTCCATTTGTCATTATTAACGTCCACGCGGGGTTAGAATTCAAACGGAGTCCATTTGGTCACTCAAATCCTTGTATTCTCGGATTGCACCCAAATTGGCCACCAATTGAGCCTACAACGTACAAACGAGTTTTCCTTCTTCGTTAAGCGCAACCAAACTTGTTTGTGGAGTCAAACATGTTCCATTTGTCAATATTAACATCCACGCGGGGTTAGAATTCAAACGGAGTCCACTTGGTCACTCAAATCCTTGTATTCTCGGATTGCACCCAAATTGGCCACCAATTAAGCCTACAACGTACAAACGAGTTTTCCTTCTTCGTTAAGCTCAACCAAACTTGTTTGTGGAGTCAAACATGTTCCATTTGTCATTATTAACGTCCACGCGAGGTTAGAAGTCAAACGGAGTCCATTTGGTCACTCAAATCGTCGTATTCTCGGATTGCACCCAAATTGGCCTCCAATTGAGTCAAAACGTACAAACGAGTTTTCCTTCTTCGTTAAACTTAAAAAATCTAGTTTGTTGAGTCAAACATGTTCCATTTGTCAATATTAACATCCACGCGAGGTTAGAAATCAAACGGAGTCCATTTAGTCACTCAAATCCTTGTATTCTCGGATTTCACCCAAATTGGCTCCAATTGAGCCTACAACGTACAAACGAGTTTTCCTTCTTCGTTAAGCGCAACCAAACTTGTTTGTGGAGTCAAACATGTTCCATTTGTCATTATTAACGTCCACGCGGGGTTAGAAGTCAAACGGAGTCCATTTGGTCACTCAAATCCTTGTATTCTCGGATTGCACCCAAATTGGCCACCAATTAAGCCTACAACGTACAAACGAGTTTTCCTTCTTCGTTAAGCGCAACCAAACTTGTTTGTGGAGTCAAACATGTTCCATTTGTCATTATTAACGTCCACGCGAGGTTAGAAGTCAAACGGAGTCCATTTGGTCACTCAAATCCTTGTATTCTCGGATTGCACCCAAATTGGCCTCCAATTGAGCCTACAACGTACAAACGAGTTTTCCTTCTTCGTTAAGCGCAACCAAACTTGTTTGTGGAGTCAAACATGTTCCATTTGTCAATATTAACATCCACGCGAGGTTAGAAATCAAACGGAGTCCATTTAGTCACTCAAATCCTTGTATTCTCGGATTTCACCCAAATTGGCTCCAATTGAGCCTACAACGTACAAACGAGTTTTCCTTCTTCGTTAAGCGCAACCAAACTTGTTTGTGGAGTCAAACATGTTCCATTTGTCATTATTAACGTCCACGCGGGGTTAGAAGTCAAACGGAGTCCATTTGGTCACTCAAATCCTTGTATTCTCGGATTGCACCCAAATTGGCCACCAATTAAGCCTACAACGTACAAACGAGTTTTCCTTCTTCGTTAAGCGCAACCAAACTTGTTTGTGGAGTCAAACATGTTCCATTTGTCAATATTAACATCCACGCGAGGTTAGAAATCAAACGGAGTCCATTTGGTCACTCAAATCCTTGTATTCTCGGATTTCACCCAAATTGGCTCCAATTGAGCCTACAACGTACAAACGAGTTTTCCTTCTTCGTTAAGCGCAACCAAACTTGTTTGTGGAGTCAAACATGTTCCATTTGTCATTATTAACGTCCACGCGGGGTTAGAAGTCAAACGGAGTCCATTTGGTCACTCAAATCCTTGTATTCTCGGATTGCACCCAAATTGGCCTCCAATTGAGCCTACAACGTACAAACGAGTTTTCCTTCTTCGTTAAGCGCAACAAACTTGTTTGTGGAGTCAAACATGTTCCATTTGTCAATATTAACATCCACGCGAGGTTAGAATCAAACGGAGTCCATTTGGTCACTCAAATCCTTGTATTCTCGGATTTCACCCAAATTGGCTCCAATTGAGCCTACAACGTACAAACGAGTTTTCCTTCTTCGTTAAGCGCAACCAAACTTGTTTGTGGAGTCAAACATGTTCCATTTGTCAATATTAACATCCACGCGGGGTTAGAATTCAAACGGAGTCCATTTGGTCACTCAAATCCTTGTATTCTCGGATTGCACCCAAATTGGCCACCAATTGAGCCTACAACGTACAAACGAGTTTTCCTTCTTCGTTAAGCGCAACCAAACTTGTTTGTGGAGTCAAACATGTTCCATTTGTCATTATTAACGTCCACGCGAGGTTAGAAGTCAAACGGAGTCCATTTGGTCACTCAAATCCTTGTATTCTCGGATTGCACCCAAATTGGCCTCCAATTGAGCCTACAACGTACAAACGAGTTTTCCTTCTTCGTTAAGCGCAACCAAACTTGTTTGTTGAGTCAAACATGTTCCATTTGTCAATATTAACATCCACGCGAGGTTAGAAATCAAACGGAGTCCATTTAGTCACTCAAATCCTTGTATTCTCGGATTTCACCCAAATTGGCTCCAATTGAGCCTACAACGTACAAACGAGTTTTCCTTCTTCGTTAAGCGCAACCAAACTTGTTTGTGGAGTCAAACATGTTCCATTTGTCATTATTAACGTCCACGCGGGGTTAGAAGTCAAACGGAGTCCATTTGGTCACTCAAATCCTTGTATTCTCGGATTGCACCCAAATTGGCCACCAATTGAGCCTACAACGTACAAACGAGTTTTCCTTCTTCGTTAAGCGCAACCAAACTTGTTTGTGGAGTCAAACATGTTCCATTTGTCATTATTAACGTCCACGCGAGGTTAGAAGTCAAACGGAGTCCATTTGGTCACTCAAATCCTTGTATTCTCGGATTGCACCCAAATTGGCTCCAATTGAGCCTACAACGTACAAACGAGTTTTCCTTCTTCGTTAAGCGCAACCAAACTTGTTTGTGAGTCAAACATGTTCCATTTGTCATTATTAACGTCCACGCGGGGTTAGAAGTCAAACGGAGTCCATTTGGTCACTCAAATCCTTGTATTCTCGGATTGCACCCAAATTGGCCACCAATTGAGCCTACAACGTACAAACGAGTTTTCCTTCTTCGTTAAGCGCAACCAAACTTGTTTGTGGAGTCAAACATGTTCCATTTGTCAATATTAACATCCACGCGAGGTTAGAAATCAAACGGAGTCCATTTAGTCACTCAAATCCTTGTATTCTCGGATTTCACCCAAATTGGTCCAATTGAGCCTACAACGTACAAACGAGTTTTCCTTCTTCGTTAAGCGCAACCAAACTTGTTTGTGGAGTCAAACATGTTCCATTTGTCATTATTAACGTCCACGCGGGTTAGAAGTCAAACGGAGTCCATTTGGTCACTCAAATCCTTGTATTCTCGGATTGCACCCAAATTGGCCACCAATTGAGCCTACAACGTACAAACGAGTTTTCCTTCTTCGTTAAGCGCAACCAAACTTGTTTGTGGAGTCAAACATGTTCCATTTGTCAATTATTAACATCCACGCGAGGTTAGAAGTCAAACGGAGTCCATTTGGTCACTCAAATCCTTGTATTCTCGGATTGCACCCAAATTGGCCTCCAATTGAGCCTACAACGTACAAACGAGTTTTCCTTCTTCGTTAAGCGCAACCAAACTTGTTTGTGGAGTCAAACATGTTCCATTTGTCATTATTAACGTCCACGCGGGGTTAGAAGTCAAACGGAGTCCATTTGGTCACTCAAATCCTTGTATTCTCGGATTGCACCCAAATTGGCCACCAATTAAGCCTACAACGTACAAACGAGTTTTCCTTCTTCGTTAAGCGCAACCAAACTTGTTTGTGGAGTCAAACATGTTCCATTTGTCATTATTAACGTCCACGCGAGGTTAGAAGTCAAACGGAGTCCATTTGGTCACTCAAATCCTTGTATTCTCGGATTGCACCCAAATTGGCCTCCAATTGAGCCTAAACGTACAAACGAGTTTTCCTTCTTCGTTAAGCTAACCAAACTTGTTTGTTGAGTCAAACATGTTCCATTTGTCAATATTAACATCCACGCGAGGTTAGAAGTCAAACGGAGTCCATTTGGTCACTCAAATCCTTGTATTCTCGGATTTCACCCAAATTGGCCTCCAATTGAGCCTACAACGTACAAACGAGTTTTCCTTCTTCGTTAAGCGCAACCAAACTTGTTTGTGGAGTCAAACATGTTCCATTTGTCATTATTAACGTCCACGCGGGGTTAGAAGTCAAACGGAGTCCATTTGGTCACTCAAATCCTTGTATTCTCGGATTGCACCCAAATTGGCCACCAATTGAGCCTACAACGTACAAACGAGTTTTCCTTCTTCGTTAAGCGCAACCAAACTTGTTTGTGGAGTCAAACATGTTCCATTTGTCAATATTAACATCCACGCGGGTTAGAATTCAAACGGAGTCCATTTGGTCACTCAAATCCTTGTATTCTCGGATTGCACCCAAATTGGCCACCAATTGAGCCTACAACGTACAAACGAGTTTTCCTTCTTCGTTAAGCTCAACCAAACTTGTTTGTGGAGTCAAACATGTTCCATTTGTCATTATTAACGTCCACGCGAGGTTAGAAGTCAAACGGAGTCCATTTGGTCACTCAAATCCTTGTATTCTCGGATTGCACCCAAATTGGCCTCCAATTGAGCCTACAACGTACAAACGAGTTTTCCTTCTTCGTTAAGCTCAACCAAACTTGTTTGTTGAGTCAAACATGTTCCATTTGTCAATATTAACATCCACGCGAGGTTAGAATCAAACGGAGTCCATTTGGTCACTCAAATCCTTGTATTCTCGGATTGCACCCAAATTGGTCTCCAATTGAGCCTACAACGTACAAACGAGTTTTCCTTCTTCGTTAAGCGCAACCAAACTTGTTTGTGAGTCAAACATGTTCCATTTGTCATTATTAACGTCCACGCGGGGTTAGAAGTCAAACGGAGTCCATTTGGTCACTCAAATCCTTGTATTCTCGGATTGCACCCAAATTGGCCACCAATTGAGCCTACAACGTACAAACGAGTTTTCCTTCTTCGTTAAGCGCAACCAAACTTGTTTGTGGAGTCAAACATGTTCCATTTGTCAATATTAACATCCACGCGAGGTTAGAAATCAAACGGAGTCCATTTGGTCACTCAAATCCTTGTATTCTCGGATTGCACCCAAATTGGCCCCAATTGAGCCTACAACGTACAAACGAGTTTTCCTTCTTCGTTAAGCGCACCAAACTTGTTTGTGGAGTCAAACATGTTCCATTTGTCATTATTAACGTCCACGCGAGGTTAGAAGTCAAACGGAGTCCATTTGGTCACTCAAATCCTTGTATTCTCGGATTGCACCCAAATTGGCCTCCAATTGAGCCTACAACGTACAAACGAGTTTTCCTTCTTCGTTAAGCGCAACCAAACTTGTTTGTTGAGTCAAACATGTTCCATTTGTCATTATTAACATCCACGCGAGGTTAGAAATCAAACGGAGTCCATTTGGTCACTCAAATCCTTGTATTCTCGGATTGCACCCAAATTGGCCTCCAATTGAGCCTACAACGTACAAACGAGTTTTCCTTCTTCGTTAAGCGCAACCAAACTTGTTTGTGAGTCAAACATGTTCCATTTGTCATTATTAACGTCCACGCGGGGTTAGAAGTCAAACGGAGTCCATTTGGTCACTCAAATCCTTGTATTCTCGGATTGCACCCAAATTGGCCTCCAATTGAGCCTACAACGTACAAACGAGTTTTCCTTCTTCGTTAAGCGCAACCAAACTTGTTTGTTGGAGTCAAACATGTTCCATTTGTCATTATTAACGTCCACGCGGGGTTAGAAGTCAAACGGAGTCCATTGGTCACTCAAATCCTTGTATTCTCGGATTGCACCCAAATTGGCCACCAATTGAGCCTACAACGTACAAACGAGTTTTCCTTCTTCGTTAAGCGCAACCAAACTTGTTTGTGGAGTCAAACATGTTCCATTTGTCATTATTAACGTCCACGCGAGGTTAGAAGTCAAACGGAGTCCATTTGGTCACTCAAATCCTCGTATTCTCGGATTGCACCCAAATTGGCCTCCAATTGAGCTACAACGTACAAACGAGTTTTCCTTCTTCGTTAAACTAACCAAACTTGTTTGTTGAGTCAAACATGTTCCATTTGTCATTATTAACATCCACGCGAGGTTAGAAGTCAAACGGAGTCCATTTGGTCACTCAAATCCTTGTATTCTCGGATTGCACCCAAATTGGCCTCCAATTGAGCCTACAACGTACAAACGGTTTTCCTTCTTCGTTAAGCACAACCAAACTAGTTTGTGAGTCAACATGTTCCATTTGTCATTATTAACGTCCACGCGAGGTTAGAAGTCAAACGGAGTCCATTTGGTCACTCAAATCCTTGTATTCTCGGATTGACCCAAATTGGCCACCAATTGAGCCACAACGTACAAACGAGTTTCCTTCTTCGTTAAGCGCAACCAAACTTGTTTGTTGGAGTCAACATGTTCCATTTGTCATTATTAACGTCCACGCGAGGTTAGAAGTTCAAACGGAGTCCATTTGGTCACTCAAATCCTTGTATTCTCGGATTGCACCCCAAATTGGCCTCCAATTGAACCTACAACGTACAAACGAGTTTTCCTTCTTTGTTAAGCTTCAACCAAACTTGTTTGTTGAGTCAAACATGTTCCATTTGTCATTATAACTCCACGCGAGGTTAGAAGTCAAACGGAGTCCATTTGGTCACTCAAATCTTGTATTCTCGGATTGCACCCAATTGGCCTCCAATTGAGCCTACAACGTACAAACGAGTTTTCCTTCTTCGTTAAGCAACCAAACTGTTTGTGGAGTCAAACATGTTCCATTTGTCAATATTAACATCCACGCGAGGTTAGAAGTCAAACGGAGTCCATTTGGTCACTCAAATCCTTGTATTCTCGGATTGCACCCAAATTGGCCTCCAATTAAGCCTACAACGTACAAACGAGTTTTCCTTCTTCGTTAAGCGCAACCAAACTTGTTTGTGGAGTCAAACATGTTCCATTTGTCATTATTAACGTCCACGCGGGGTTAGAAGTCAAACGGAGTCCATTTGGTCACTCAAATCCTTGTATTCTCGGATTGCACCCAAATTGGCCACCAATTGAGCCTACAACGTACAAACGAGTTTTCCTTCTTCGTTAAGCGCAACCAAACTTGTTTGTGGAGTCAAACATGTTCCATTTGTCAATATTAACATCCACGCGAGGTTAGAATCAAACGGAGTCCATTTGGTCACTCAAATCCTTGTATTCTCGGATTGCACCCAAATTGGCCTCCAATTGAGCCTACAACGTACAAACGAGTTTTCCTTCTTCGTTAAGCTGCAACCAAACTTGTTTGTGAGTCAAACATGTTCCATTTGTCATTATTAACGTCCACGCGAGGTTAGAAGTCAAACGGAGTCCATTTGGTCACTCAAATCCTTGTATTCTCGGATTGCACCCAAATTGGCCTCCAATTGAGCCAAAACGTACAAACGAGTTTTCCTTCTTCGTTAAACTTAACCAAACTAGTTTGTTGAGTCAAACATGTTCCATTTGTCAATATTAACATCCACGCGAGGTTAGAAGTCAAACGGAGTCCATTTGGTCACTCAAATCCTTGTATTCTCGGATTGCACCCAAATTGGCCTCCTTTTTTTTTTTTGGAAAATGAGCCGGGGTTATTTAGGATCCCCGAACCTAAAGAAAAAACACACAAATACAAGTTACATTCTGATGTACTCTTTACCTATGCTATCCTCAAATACAATTTTCTTGAGATCTTCCGCGAAGGAGCTAGGGGTAATGATTGTAAACACGCTGTTTGGGAACAAGCTTGCGAGGTGGTCAGCAGCTTTGTTAGTTTCTCGGAAGGTATGCTTCACACAGAATTCTTCAAATTGCCCGAGTTTCCTCTTGATACGGTTGATAATATGGCGAAGGTCCCATGCTGCCGCTTTGTTCTTGGAAATATAGTCGAAGACATTCATTGAGTCAGTAGCTATCTCAATCTTGGTGATCTGGCAGCCCTCGGCTGCTCTGAGGCCAGCTTCCATACCTTGAAGTTCATGTTTCAGGACAGAGTGCCCAATGGAAGAGCCGGCACAAGCCGCCATAACCGCCCCTTGCGCATCTCTTATGATGGCTCCATAGCCTCCACATTGACCCCTGAGGGAGCCATCAGAGTTCAGCTTGTGCCATCCTGCCGTGGGCTTGTCCCATTTGCATTTGATTACCTTAGGTGTGAGAAGAACGGGGTCAGTGCGCCATCTGTTGAAGACTGCCCTGTTCCTAGCCGTGTCATTGATCCCAAGATCATTGCCAATCAGCTTAATCCTCACATCATCATAAATGGTTTTAACCAGGATTGCTGCTGGTCTGTGAAGGTTCTCATACACACGACGGTTGCGTTCAGCCCAAATGTGATAGACCGTGGCGTTGAGAGTGATCTTCCGCATAGTAGTGATGGCATCATTACCAACCAGGTTTTGGATACACCAGTTAAATTCCTGGATGCTAGGCATAGGCTGCCTATTTAGGCTCATATATCGCAGCATCATAGACCACACCATGCTTGAATAACCACAGTCAAAGAACAGGTGGGACTCTGTTTCAGCCTCTAGCGAGCAGAGAGGACAGGTATCCAGCTGGACTGTGCCCCATTGCTTGAGCTTGGCCAAAGTCTTTAGAGAGCCTTGCATGACTAGCCACAGAATGAAGCTATGTCTGGGAATGTTGCCCTTGAACCATATCAACTTGGCCCAGTTGACAGGGGCCGAAATGTGCCTGAGGTATTCATAGGTGTGCTTCATGGTGTAGGAACCCGTTGGACCCGTCCTCCACAGCACTTCATCTGTCCTATCACAGTCGACCTGAATATCATCAAGATTGATATCCATGATGGATGGAAGGATATGATCAGGGATGGTCCAGGTACCATTCCTAAGCAGGGCACTGACTCTTGCTTCCTGGTTCAGGGTAGAGTCATAGAGAAGTTCTTGGGGGAACATGTCCATGAGGATGCCATTAGGGTGCCAAGGGTCCTTCCAGAATTTGGTGAGGTGCCCATCCCCAATAGAGTGGACAACAAGCTGGGAAGCAGTTTTGCGGCTATCCAGGATTCGCCTCCAGCACCAAGAAGCTTCTTTGGGAGGTTGCATGAGCCAGAAATCTTTGGTTCGAATGAGGTTTTTCCTTACCCAATTGGCCCAAAGGGAAGCTGGGTTGGAGACTAGCTGCCATATGTGCCGGAGGCAAGCTGCTTCATTAGTCTTTTGAATACATCGAATACCAAGACCCCCTTCCTGAACCGTGGTGCATAACTTCTGCCATTTGACCATAGTCCTCTTGGGGGAGCTGTCACTGCCTGACCACAGGAAGCAATTTAGGATTGCATTGATGGTTTTGATAGTCATCTTGGGGAGCATGAAGCAAGAGGTCCAGTAGATTTGCATGCTGCTTAGGACGGCTTTAATGAGGACCACTCTGCCAGCATAGGTAAGGGACTTGTTCTTCCAGGACATGATCCTTTTCCTGATATTCTCAATAATCGGGCTACATTGCTGGTGGGAAAGCCTAGATGAGATCAGGGGTAGACCCAGGTATTTCACAGGGAGGTGACCGCTAGAAAATTGGAGCACAGAGGCTATGTCTGCCCGGGCTGAGTGGTTGATGCCAGCAGTATAAAGGGTGCTCTTGTTGTAGTTCACTTCCAGGCCCGTAAAGGATTTGAATTCTTGGAGTGCGCCGTGGAGAGCATCAGCCGAAGACAAATCTCCATGGAAGAAGGCGATGAGATCGTCCGCGAAGCTAAGGTGGGTGATGACAGGCTCGGTGCATTTGGAGTGGAGTTTATACTGGCCTGTGTTGACTCTGGATATGAGCAGAATGTTGAGTGTCTCCATAACAAGAACAAAGAGGTAGGGGGACATTGGGCATCCCTGGCGGATGCCCCTATTGCTATGGAAGTAGCCGGTCGGGTTGCCATTAAGGTTGATAGAGAACTTGGGAGTGGATATACACTCGTGCACCCAGTTGATGAACTTGGCAGGAAAGTTCATTTTCTGAAGGACCTGGAAGATGATGTCCCAGCGGACCATGTCATAGGCTTTCTTAAGGTCGATTTTTGCGGCACACCGAGGAGGGGACTTGTCCCTGTGGTAGTTCCTGACAAGCTCATGTGCAAGCATCAGGTTGTCTTGGATGTTCCTGCCTTGGATGAAGGCCGATTGGTTTGGGCTCACCAAGTGATGGATTGCGTCTTTCATCCTGTTAGTTAACACTTTAGCAATGCATTTATAAATAATATTGCAACATGCTATCGGCCGATAATCACTAAAAGAGTTTGCATTAGGAATTTTAGGTACAAGAGCCAAGATGGTAGTATTGACTTGGCCTAGCATTCTTGAACTCCGGAAGAAGTTCAAAATAGCTTTTACAAAACAGTTTCCTACCACTCTCCATGAAACTTTAAAGAAGTGGGAAGAGAACCCGTCTGGACCTGGGGCTTTGGAGGAGTCGATGGAGGCAAGAGCTTCAGTGATCTCATTCCGACTAACTTGCTTGCCCATCTCATCGGCCTTATCATCAGGCAACACATTGGAGAAAGAGAAGGTGTCCGGGAGTCTGCAGCAGTTGATGCTCTGGTCATCATTATACAGGGTTTGGAAGTGCTGGATGCACTCAGTGGCTATAGCTTCTGGTTGGTCAATCTTAATCCCGTCTGAGTTGAAGATGCAAGCAATTCTATTTATAGTTCTCCTCTCCTTGAGCATTTTGTGGAAATAGACTGAGTTCTGGTCGCTCAGGAGAAGGGTGTTGGCTCTTGCTTTCTGGCATGCCTCCTGCTCTTCATTCCGAATTGCCAGTGCGTAGTCACTAACCGCTTGTTTTTCTTCCTGAATGGCATGGGCCGAAACATAGTGGTTCTGAAGGACATATTGAGCTCGCTCCATCCGCATTCTGGTAACTTCGACCTGAGCATGCGCAGTTCTAAACCTGGATTTTCTCCAAATGGACAGCCCAGCCTTCACGTGCTTAAGCTTTTGAACTAGGGAGTACATTGCATTTCCCCTCACTGGGGTTCGCCAGGCTTCCTCAATGACTGCCAAGAAGCCGGGTTCCAGGGTCCAGTAGTTGTAGAACTTGAAGGGCTTGGGGCCAGTGTTGAGCTTGTTATACATGGTCAGCACCATGGGAGTATGGTCGGAGACCCCATTGTGCTGAAACTCCACTTCCGCATCTGGATAGAGCTGTTGCCAGTTGCTATTTGAGAGGACCCTGTCTATCTTGGAAGCCACCCGATTGCTACCCATTTGATTGTTGCACCAGGTGAAATAATTGCCCCTGTATCTACAGTCATGGATGTCAGCTTGGACCACGCATCTGAGCATATCCACCACATCAGCATTAGTAGGCTCAATTCTGCTTGCACGTTCTTGCAAGTGCATAATTGCATTGAAGTCTCCAAGAAGGACCCAAGGGAGCCTGTTAGAAGATGCAAATTGAATAAGCTCCTCCCATAGTTGTTGGCGAGTAGTTGCATTACTGCTCCCATAAACAAAAGTAATTGCCCAGATGCTCCCATTGGGCCAAGTGGCTTTGACTGTGATAGACTGAGCAGTCTTAACTATAGGGGAGATAGTGAGCAGCCTAGGGTTCCATCCTACCCATATTCTGCCTCCTATCGAGACATCACAATTGTCTAGCCATTCCCAATCGTACATAATGTTCCTTTGGACTGTGGTGGTTTTACTTTGGTGTACCTTAGTTTCAACGATCCCAGCTAAAGCGAGCTTGTTTTTCATGATGAACTTCTTGACCTCTCTTTGCTTCATAGAGTCATTAAGCCCCCTTATATTCCAACATCCTAGTTTGTCCATCATTGGGAAACATTTGGGAAGAGGGGCTGCTTGACCCCTGGCTTAGAAATTGTTTTCTTTTGTTTAGCGCTCCTCTTCTTCCTACTGCTGGAGCTACCTTGGGTAGAACCCTGAAGACCCTGGACTTGGTCTGATGGAGCACCTGGGGTACCTTGATTAGGGCCCTGTTGATCCTGAATAGGAGAGGCCACCTCCCCTGGGGTGCCCTGTTGCATGGGAGGAGCCTCCACTGATGGAAGTTCCTGATGCATTGGAGAATCACCCTCTCCAGGAGTACCCCCTTGCTGCACAACAGCAGTGGCAGTGGTGCCGTGGCTATGGCCATGAGTTGCTCTACTTCCCACTCCCCCTGAATCTGATTTGCTAACCGCCACCATTACGTCCTCCGTTGGGCCAGAGCTTTCATCACTGACAATGAGTACAGCTTTACCTTCAGCAGTGCCTCCCTTGGATGCCACACTAGCGGCGGCCCTTGCCTCTGGGTTGGTAGTGAGTCCTTCCTGTTCCATTATGGTATGTGCTGAGCTACTAGTAGCAGGTTGGTTGTTTCGGTGGTGTGAAGTGTGTTTTTTCTTAGGGGCTTCCCACCCTTCATCATCAGCTCCCCTAGCTGGCTCCTTGCATTTACGAGGCCTGTAGACCCTCAGTCCCTGCTTTGGGGGGGATCTAGTGCAGCTACCGGTGACGTGCCCGAAAACATTGCAAGTGTTACATTTTGTGGGCTTCCAGGTATACTCGACGTCGACCGTATAAGACTTGCTTCCATCAACAACCACCGGGATTTTGTTGGGGAAGTTGCTGTTGACATTAACCTCCACACACACCTTAGCATAGTTCATCCTCATCTTGTCCTCAGTGGCTTTGTCAAGTTTGAGGGGTGTACCAATTGCGCTAGCAATAGCCTCAATGCCCTTCGGATTCCAGAAGAGGAGCGGGATGTTCTTCAAACAAATCCAGATGGGAAGTGTATTGAGGGCATCCATGTCTTCTTCAAGAAATGGCCTCCAAGGTCTGATGATAAAGAGCCTGCTTGCAATGTGCATCGTCCCCATGTCGAGGACCTTAGTCCTGTCACCGTCATCTTCGAACTTGAAGATGAAGGTGTTATCACTGTGAGTCTTCATCTCAAACCTAGCGTTGAGGTTCCAAGTTTTTGTAAGGGTATCCCTCACAAACCCGAAACCTAGTCGCTTACCAACAAAGTTACCCACCACTAGATCCTCGCATTCCTTCTGTTCAACGGCGAAATCCGCCGTTTGCAGTTGGACAACAAGCTTGCCGTCTGCTACTGTAGGTGGCCGAAAGGCGAGGGAGGTGGAACCCATACCGGGTTTATTAGAGAGCATCTGAGCCCATGTCGGCGCAGGAGGCGCTTGGTGGGTTTCAGCTTGTGGTCCAGCCGGTGGATCCGGGGAACCCGGCTCAGATCCAGGGAGTGGAGGGTCCTCTGAGGTTTGGGGACCCTTCTTCCACTGGAGGTTGACCCGTACCATACTTGACTTCCAACTCCGCTATCATGCGTGCAGTTTCGGGGTCAAGGCCAGTATTGTCGGGACATTGAATCGGTCGTTTGTCGCTCGCAGAGGTGGATCCCTCTCCGCGAACAGGGAATCGTTTGCTTTCGTCTCGAGTGGTCATTTTCTCAGAAAAGTATGAACAACAACAGTGGATTGAGAGTGAAATGAGTGAGAGTTGACATGAACCCTAGCTTTATGAATCAAAAAACCAAATCGCCTCGAAATCGCCTCGAAATCGCCAGACCCAAATTTCTCCGCACCAAATTGACCTCCCAAATTGGTCTCCAATTGAGCCTACAACGTACAAACGAGTTTTCCTTCTTCGTTAAGCGCAACCAAACTTGTTTGTGGAGTCAAACATGTTCCATTTGTCAATATTAACGTCCACGCGGGGTTAGAATCAAACGGAGTCCATTTGGTCACTCAAATCCTTGTATTCTCGGATTGCACCCAAATTGGCCACCAATTGAGCCTACAACGTACAAACGAGTTTTCCTTCTTCGTTAAGCGCAACCAAACTTGTTTGTGGAGTCAAAC
Source organism: Berberis thunbergii (assembly GCA_003290165.1). Lineage (NCBI taxonomy): Eukaryota > Viridiplantae > Streptophyta > Magnoliopsida > Ranunculales > Berberidaceae > Berberis > Berberis thunbergii. The sequence continues at coordinate 13,880 of QNQO01003898.1, read as the reverse complement.
ATGTTCCATTTGTCAATATTAACATCCACGCGGGTTAGAAATCAAACGGAGTCCATTTGGTCACTCAAATCCTTGTATTCTCGGATTGCACCCAAATTGGCTCCAATTGAGCCTACAACGTACAAACGAGTTTTCCTTCTTCGTTAAGCGCAACCAAACTTGTTTGTGGAGTCAAACATGTTCCATTTGTCATTATTAACGTCCACGCGGGGTTAGAAGTCAAACGGAGTCCATTTGGTCACTCAAATCCTTGTATTCTCGGATTGCACCCAAATTGGCCACCAATTGAGCCTACAACGTACAAACGAGTTTTCCTTCTTCGTTAAGCGCAACCAAACTTGTTTGTGGAGTCAAACATGTTCCATTTGTCAATATTAACATCCACGCGAGGTTAGAAATCAAACGGAGTCCATTTAGTCACTCAAATCCTTGTATTCTCGGATTTCACCCAAATTGGTCCCAATTGAGCCTACAACGTACAAACGAGTTTTCCTTCTTCGTTAAGCGCAACCAAACTTGTTTGTGGAGTCAAACATGTTCCATTTGTCATTATTAACGTCCACGCGGGGTTAGAAGTCAAACGGAGTCCATTTGGTCACTCAAATCCTTGTATTCTCGGATTGCACCCAAATTGGCCACCAATTAAGCCTACAACGTACAAACGAGTTTTCCTTCTTCGTTAAGCGCAACCAAACTTGTTTGTGGAGTCAAACATGTTCCATTTGTCAATATTAACATCCACGCGAGGTTAGAAATCAAACGGAGTCCATTTAGTCACTCAAATCCTTGTATTCTCGGATTGCACCCAAATTGGCTCCAATTGAGCCTACAACGTACAAACGAGTTTTCCTTCTTCGTTAAGCGCAACCAAACTTGTTTGTGGAGTCAAACATGTTCCATTTGTCAATATTAACGTCCACGCGGGGTTAGAAGTCAAACGGAGTCCATTTGGTCACTCAAATCCTTGTATTCTCGGATTGCACCCAAATTGGCCACCAATTGAGCCTACAACGTACAAACGAGTTTTCCTTCTTCGTTAAGCGCAACCAAACTTGTTTGTGGAGTCAAACATGTTCCATTTTCATTATTAACGTCCACGCGGGGTTAGAAGTCAAACGGAGTCCATTTGGTCACTCAAATCCTTGTATTCTCGGATTGCACCCAAATTGGCCACCAATTGAGCCTACAACGTACAAACGAGTTTTCCTTCTTCGTTAAGCGCAACCAAACTTGTTTGTGGAGTCAAACATGTTCCATTTGTCAATATTAACGTCCACGCGGGGTTAGAAGTCAAACGGAGTCCATTTGGTCACTCAAATCCTTGTATTCTCGGATTGCACCCAAATTGGCCACCAATTGAGCCTACAACGTACAAACGAGTTTTCCTTCTTCGTTAAGCGCAACCAAACTTGTTTGTGGAGTCAAACATGTTCCATTTGTCAATATTAACATCCACGCGAGGTTAGAATTCAAACGGAGTCCATTTGGTCACTCAAATCCTTGTATTCTCGGATTGCACCCAAATTGGCTCCAATTGAGCCTACAACGTACAAACGAGTTTTCCTTCTTCGTTAAGCGCAACCAAACTTGTTTGTGGAGTCAAACATGTTCCATTTGTCATATTAACGTCCACGCGGGTTAGAAGTCAAACGGAGTCCATTTGGTCACTCAAATCCTTGTATTCTCGGATTGCACCCAAATTGGCCACCAATTGAGCCTACAACGTACAAACGAGTTTTCCTTCTTCGTTAAGCGCAACCAAACTTGTTTGTGGAGTCAAACATGTTCCATTTGTCATTATTAACGTCCACGCGAGGTTAGAAATCAAACGGAGTCCATTTGGTCACTCAAATCCTTGTATTCTCGGATTGCACCCAAATTGGCTCCAATTGAGCCTACAACGTACAAACGAGTTTTCCTTCTTCGTTAAGCGCAACCAAACTTGTTTGTGGAGTCAAACATGTTCCATTTGTCATTATTAACGTCCACGCGGGTTAGAAGTCAAACGGAGTCCATTTGGTCACTCAAATCCTTGTATTCTCGGATTGCACCCAAATTGGCCACCAATTGAGCCTACAACGTACAAACGAGTTTTCCTTCTTCGTTAAGCGCAACCAAACTTGTTTGTGGAGTCAAACATGTTCCATTTGTCAATATTAACATCCACGCGGGTTAGAATCAAACGGAGTCCATTTGGTCACTCAAATCCTTGTATTCTCGGATTGCACCCAAATTGGCTCCAATTGAGCCTACAACGTACAAACGAGTTTTCCTTCTTCGTTAAGCGCAACCAAACTTGTTTGTGGAGTCAAACATGTTCCATTTGTCATTATTAACGTCCACGCGGGGTTAGAAGTCAAACGGAGTCCATTTGGTCACTCAAATCCTTGTATTCTCGGATTGCACCCAAATTGGCCACCAATTGAGCCTACAACGTACAAACGAGTTTTCCTTCTTCGTTAAGCGCAACCAAACTTGTTTGTGGAGTCAAACATGTTCCATTTGTCAATATTAACGTCCACGCGGGTTAGAAGTCAAACGGAGTCCATTTGGTCACTCAAATCCTTGTATTCTCGGATTGCACCCAAATTGGCCACCAATTAAGCCTACAACGTACAAACGAGTTTTCCTTCTTCGTTAAGCGCAACCAAACTTGTTTGTGGAGTCAAACATGTTCCATTTGTCAATATTAACGTCCACGCGGGGTTAGAATCAAACGGAGTCCATTTGGTCACTCAAATCCTTGTATTCTCGGATTGCACCCAAATTGGCCACCAATTGAGCCTACAACGTACAAACGAGTTTTCCTTCTTCGTTAAGCGCAACCAAACTTGTTTGTGGAGTCAAACATGTTCCATTTGTCAATATTAACATCCACGCGGGGTTAGAAGTCAAACGGAGTCCATTTGGTCACTCAAATCCTTGTATTCTCGGATTGCACCCAAATTGGCCACCAATTGAGCCTACAACGTACAAACGAGTTTTCCTTCTTCGTTAAGCGCAACCAAACTTGTTTGTGGAGTCAAACATGTTCCATTTGTCATATTAACGTCCACGCGGGGTTAGAAGTCAAACGGAGTCCATTTGGTCACTCAAATCCTTGTATTCTCGGATTGCACCCAAATTGGCCACCAATTGAGCCTACAACGTACAAACGAGTTTTCCTTCTTCGTTAAGCGCAACCAAACTTGTTTGTGGAGTCAAACATGTTCCATTTGTCAATATTAACATCCACGCGAGGTTAGAAATCAAACGGAGTCCATTTAGTCACTCAAATCCTTGTATTCTCGGATTTCACCCAAATTGGCTCCAATTGAGCCTACAACGTACAAACGAGTTTTCCTTCTTCGTTAAGCGCAACCAAACTTGTTTGTGGAGTCAAACATGTTCCATTTGTCATATTAACGTCCACGCGGGGTTAGAAGTCAAACGGAGTCCATTTGGTCACTCAAATCCTTGTATTCTCGGATTGCACCCAAATTGGCCACCAATTGAGCCTACAACGTACAAACGAGTTTTCCTTCTTCGTTAAGCGCAACCAAACTTGTTTGTGGAGTCAAACATGTTCCATTTGTCAATATTAACATCCACGCGAGGTTAGAATCAAACGGAGTCCATTTGGTCACTCAAATCCTTGTATTCTCGGATTGCACCCAAATTGGCCTCCAATTGAGCCTACAACGTACAAACGAGTTTTCCTTCTTCGTTAAGCGCAACCAAACTTGTTTGTGGAGTCAAACATGTTCCATTTGTCAATATTAACGTCCACGCGGGGTTAGAATCAAACGGAGTCCATTTGGTCACTCAAATCCTTGTATTCTCGGATTGCACCCAAATTGGCCACCAATTGAGCCTACAACGTACAAACGAGTTTTCCTTCTTCGTTAAGCGCAACCAAACTTGTTTGTGGAGTCAAACATGTTCCATTTGTCAATATTAACATCCACGCGAGGTTAGAAATCAAACGGAGTCCATTTAGTCACTCAAATCCTTGTATTCTCGGATTTCACCCAAATTGGCTCCAATTGAGCCTACAACGTACAAACGAGTTTTCCTTCTTCGTTAAGCGCAACCAAACTTGTTTGTGGAGTCAAACATGTTCCATTTGTCATTATTAACGTCCACGCGGGGTTAGAAGTCAAACGGAGTCCATTTGGTCACTCAAATCCTTGTATTCTCGGATTGCACCCAAATTGGCCACCAATTGAGCCTACAACGTACAAACGAGTTTTCCTTCTTCGTTAAGCGCAACCAAACTTGTTTGTGGAGTCAAACATGTTCCATTTGTCAATATTAACATCCACGCGAGGTTAGAAATCAAACGGAGTCCATTTGGTCACTCAAATCCTTGTATTCTCGGATTGCACCCAAATTGGCTCCAATTGAGCCTACAACGTACAAACGAGTTTTCCTTCTTCGTTAAGCGCAACCAAACTTGTTTGTGGAGTCAAACATGTTCCATTTGTCATTATTAACGTCCACGCGGGGTTAGAAGTCAAACGGAGTCCATTTGGTCACTCAAATCCTTGTATTCTCGGATTGCACCCAAATTGGCCACCAATTGAGCCTACAACGTACAAACGAGTTTTCCTTCTTCGTTAAGCGCAACCAAACTTGTTTGTGGAGTCAAACATGTTCCATTTGTCAATATTAACATCCACGCGAGGTTAGAATCAAACGGAGTCCATTTGGTCACTCAAATCCTTGTATTCTCGGATTTCACCCAAATTGGCTCCAATTGAGCCTACAACGTACAAACGAGTTTTCCTTCTTCGTTAAGCGCAACCAAACTTGTTTGTGGAGTCAAACATGTTCCATTTGTCATTATTAACGTCCACGCGGGGTTAGAAGTCAAACGGAGTCCATTTGGTCACTCAAATCCTTGTATTCTCGGATTGCACCCAAATTGGCCACCAATTGAGCCTACAACGTACAAACGAGTTTTCCTTCTTCGTTAAGCGCAACCAAACTTGTTTGTGGAGTCAAACATGTTCCATTTGTCATTATTAACGTCCACGCGGGGTTAGAAGTCAAACGGAGTCCATTTGGTCACTCAAATCCTTGTATTCTCGGATTGCACCCAAATTGGCCACCAATTGAGCCTACAACGTACAAACGAGTTTTCCTTCTTCGTTAAGCGCAACCAAACTTGTTTGTGGAGTCAAACATGTTCCATTTGTCAATATTAACGTCCACGCGAGGTTAGAATCAAACGGAGTCCATTTGGTCACTCAAATCCTTGTATTCTCGGATTGCACCCAAATTGGCTCCAATTGAGCCTACAACGTACAAACGAGTTTTCCTTCTTCGTTAAGCGCAACCAAACTTGTTTGTGGAGTCAAACATGTTCCATTTGTCAATATTAACGTCCACGCGGGGTTAGAAGTCAAACGGAGTCCATTTGGTCACTCAAATCCTTGTATTCTCGGATTGCACCCAAATTGGCCACCAATTGAGCCTACAACGTACAAACGAGTTTTCCTTCTTCGTTAAGCGCAACCAAACTTGTTTGTGGAGTCAAACATGTTCCATTTGTCATTATTAACGTCCACGCGAGGTTAGAAGTCAAACGGAGTCCATTTGGTCACTCAAATCCTTGTATTCTCGGATTGCACCCAAATTGGCTCCAATTGAGCCTACAACGTACAAACGAGTTTTCCTTCTTCGTTAAGCGCAACCAAACTTGTTTGTGGAGTCAAACATGTTCCATTTGTCATTATTAACGTCCACGCGGGGTTAGAAGTCAAACGGAGTCCATTTGGTCACTCAAATCCTTGTATTCTCGGATTGCACCCAAATTGGCCACCAATTGAGCCTACAACGTACAAACGAGTTTTCCTTCTTCGTTAAGCGCAACCAAACTTGTTTGTGGAGTCAAACATGTTCCATTTGTCAATATTAACATCCACGCGAGGTTAGAAGTCAAACGGAGTCCATTTGGTCACTCAAATCCTTGTATTCTCGGATTGCACCCAAATTGGCCTCCAATTGAGCCTACAACGTACAAACGAGTTTTCCTTCTTCGTTAAGCGCAACCAAACTTGTTTGTGGAGTCAAACATGTTCCATTTGTCAATATTAACGTCCACGCGGGTTAGAATCAAACGGAGTCCATTTGGTCACTCAAATCCTTGTATTCTCGGATTGCACCCAAATTGGCTCCAATTGAGCCTACAACGTACAAACGAGTTTTCCTTCTTCGTTAAGCGCAACCAAACTTGTTTGTGGAGTCAAACATGTTCCATTTGTCATTATTAACGTCCACGCGGGTTAGAAGTCAAACGGAGTCCATTTGGTCACTCAAATCCTTGTATTCTCGGATTGCACCCAAATTGGCCACCAATTAAGCCTACAACGTACAAACGAGTTTTCCTTCTTCGTTAAGCGCAACCAAACTTGTTTGTGGAGTCAAACATGTTCCATTTGTCAATATTAACATCCACGCGAGGTTAGAATCAAACGGAGTCCATTTGGTCACTCAAATCCTTGTATTCTCGGATTGCACCCAAATTGGCTCCAATTGAGCCTACAACGTACAAACGAGTTTTCCTTCTTCGTTAAGCGCAACCAAACTTGTTTGTGGAGTCAAACATGTTCCATTTGTCATTATTAACGTCCACGCGGGGTTAGAAGTCAAACGGAGTCCATTTGGTCACTCAAATCCTTGTATTCTCGGATTGCACCCAAATTGGCCACCAATTGAGCCTACAACGTACAAACGAGTTTTCCTTCTTCGTTAAGCGCAACCAAACTTGTTTGTGGAGTCAAACATGTTCCATTTGTCAATATTAACATCCACGCGAGGTTAGAAATCAAACGGAGTCCATTTAGTCACTCAAATCCTTGTATTCTCGGATTTCACCCAAATTGGCTCCAATTGAGCCTACAACGTACAAACGAGTTTTCCTTCTTCGTTAAGCGCAACCAAACTTGTTTGTGGAGTCAAACATGTTCCATTTGTCATTATTAACGTCCACGCGGGGTTAGAAGTCAAACGGAGTCCATTTGGTCACTCAAATCCTTGTATTCTCGGATTGCACCCAAATTGGCCACCAATTGAGCCTACAACGTACAAACGAGTTTTCCTTCTTCGTTAAGCGCAACCAAACTTGTTTGTGGAGTCAAACATGTTCCATTTGTCAATATTAACATCCACGCGAGGTTAGAATTCAAACGGAGTCCATTTGGTCACTCAAATCCTTGTATTCTCGGATTGCACCCAAATTGGCTCCAATTGAGCCTACAACGTACAAACGAGTTTTCCTTCTTCGTTAAGCGCAACCAAACTTGTTTGTGGAGTCAAACATGTTCCATTTGTCATTATTAACGTCCACGCGGGGTTAGAAGTCAAACGGAGTCCATTTGGTCACTCAAATCCTTGTATTCTCGGATTGCACCCAAATTGGCCACCAATTAAGCCTACAACGTACAAACGAGTTTTCCTTCTTCGTTAAGCGCAACCAAACTTGTTTGTGGAGTCAAACATGTTCCATTTGTCAATATTAACATCCACGCGAGGTTAGAATCAAACGGAGTCCATTTGGTCACTCAAATCCTTGTATTCTCGGATTGCACCCAAATTGGCTCCAATTGAGCCTACAACGTACAAACGAGTTTTCCTTCTTCGTTAAGCGCAACCAAACTTGTTTGTGGAGTCAAACATGTTCCATTTGTCATTATTAACGTCCACGCGGGGTTAGAAGTCAAACGGAGTCCATTTGGTCACTCAAATCCTTGTATTCTCGGATTGCACCCAAATTGGCCACCAATTGAGCCTACAACGTACAAACGAGTTTTCCTTCTTCGTTAAGCGCAACCAAACTTGTTTGTGGAGTCAAACATGTTCCATTTGTCAATATTAACATCCACGCGAGGTTAGAAATCAAACGGAGTCCATTTAGTCACTCAAATCCTTGTATTCTCGGATTTCACCCAAATTGGTCCCAATTGAGCCTACAACGTACAAACGAGTTTTCCTTCTTCGTTAAGCGCAACCAAACTTGTTTGTGGAGTCAAACATGTTCCATTTGTCATTATTAACGTCCACGCGGGGTTAGAAGTCAAACGGAGTCCATTTGGTCACTCAAATCCTTGTATTCTCGGATTGCACCCAAATTGGCCACCAATTGAGCCTACAACGTACAAACGAGTTTTCCTTCTTCGTTAAGCGCAACCAAACTTGTTTGTGGAGTCAAACATGTTCCATTTGTCAATATTAACATCCACGCGAGGTTAGAAATCAAACGGAGTCCATTTAGTCACTCAAATCCTTGTATTCTCGGATTTCACCCAAATTGGTCCAATTGAGCCTACAACGTACAAACGAGTTTTCCTTCTTCGTTAAGCGCAACCAAACTTGTTTGTGGAGTCAAACATGTTCCATTTGTCATTATTAACGTCCACGCGGGGTTAGAAGTCAAACGGAGTCCATTTGGTCACTCAAATCCTTGTATTCTCGGATTGCACCCAAATTGGCCACCAATTGAGCCTACAACGTACAAACGAGTTTTCCTTCTTCGTTAAGCGCAACCAAACTTGTTTGTGGAGTCAAACATGTTCCATTTGTCAATATTAACGTCCACGCGGGTTAGAATTCAAACGGAGTCCATTTGGTCACTCAAATCCTTGTATTCTCGGATTGCACCCAAATTGGCCACCAATTGAGCCTACAACGTACAAACGAGTTTTCCTTCTTCGTTAAGCGCAACCAAACTTGTTTGTGGAGTCAAACATGTTCCATTTGTCAATATTAACGTCCACGCGGGTTAGAATTCAAACGGAGTCCATTTGGTCACTCAAATCCTTGTATTCTCGGATTGCACCCAAATTGGCCACCAATTGAGCCTACAACGTACAAACGAGTTTTCCTTCTTCGTTAAGCGCAACCAAACTTGTTTGTGGAGTCAAACATGTTCCATTTGTCAATATTAACATCCACGCGAGGTTAGAATTCAAACGGAGTCCATTTAGTCACTCAAATCCTTGTATTCTCGGATTTCACCCAAATTGGTCCAATTGAGCCTACAACGTACAAACGAGTTTTCCTTCTTCGTTAAGCGCAACCAAACTTGTTTGTGGAGTCAAACATGTTCCATTTGTCATTATTAACGTCCACGCGGGGTTAGAAGTCAAACGGAGTCCATTTGGTCACTCAAATCCTTGTATTCTCGGATTGCACCCAAATTGGCCACCAATTAAGCCTACAACGTACAAACGAGTTTTCCTTCTTCGTTAAGCGCAACCAAACTTGTTTGTGGAGTCAAACATGTTCCATTTGTCATTATTAACGTCCACGCGAGGGTTAGAATCAAACGGAGTCCATTTGGTCACTCAAATCCTTGTATTCTCGGATTGCACCCAAATTGGCCTCCAATTGAGCCTACAACGTACAAACGAGTTTTCCTTCTTCGTTAAGCGCAACCAAACTTGTTTGTGGAGTCAAACATGTTCCATTTGTCAATATTAACATCCACGCGAGGTTAGAAGTCAAACGGAGTCCATTTGGTCACTCAAATCCTTGTATTCTCGGATTGCACCCAAATTGGCCACCAATTGAGCCTACAACGTACAAACGAGTTTTCCTTCTTCGTTAAGCGCAACCAAACTTGTTTGTGGAGTCAAACATGTTCCATTTGTCATTATTAACGTCCACGCGGGGTTAGAAGTCAAACGGAGTCCATTTGGTCACTCAAATCCTTGTATTCTCGGATTGCACCCAAATTGGCCACCAATTGAGCCTACAACGTACAAACGAGTTTTCCTTCTTCGTTAAGCGCAACCAAACTTGTTTGTGGAGTCAAACATGTTCCATTTGTCAATATTAACATCCACGCGAGGTTAGAAATCAAACGGAGTCCATTTAGTCACTCAAATCCTTGTATTCTCGGATTTCACCCAAATTGGCCCAATTGAGCCTACAACGTACAAACGAGTTTTCCTTCTTCGTTAAGCGCAACCAAACTTGTTTGTGGAGTCAAACATGTTCCATTTGTCATTATTAACGTCCACGCGGGTTAGAAGTCAAACGGAGTCCATTTGGTCACTCAAATCCTTGTATTCTCGGATTGCACCCAAATTGGCCTCCAATTGAGCCTACAACGTACAAACGAGTTTTCCTTCTTCGTTAAGCGCAACCAAACTGTTTGTGAGTCAAACATGTTCCATTTGTCAATATTAACATCCACGCGAGGTTAGAAATCAAACGGAGTCCATTTAGTCACTCAAATCCTTGTATTCTCGGATTTCACCCAAATTGGTCTCCTTTTTTTTTTGGAAAATGAGCCGGGTTATTTAGGATCCCCGAACCTAAGAAAACACACAAATACAAGTTACATTCTGATGTACTCTTTAACCTATGCTATCCTCAAATACAATTTTCTTGAGATCTTCCGCGAAGGAGCTAGGGGTAATGATTGTAAACACGCTGTTTGGGAACAAGCTTGCGAGGTGGTCAGCAGCTTTGTTAGTTTCTCGGAAGGTATGCTTCACACAGAATTCTTCAAATTGCCCGAGTTTCCTCTTGATACGGTTGATAATATGGCGAAGGTCCCATGCTGCCGCTTTGTTCTTGGAAATATAGTCGAAGACATTCATTGAGTCAGTAGCTATCTCAATCTTGGTGATCTGGCAGCCCTCGGCTGCTCTGAGGCCAGCTTCCATACCTTGAAGTTCATGTTTCAGGACAGAGTGCCCAATGGAAGAGCCGGCACAAGCCGCCATAACCGCCCCTTGCGCATCTCTTATGATGGCTCCATAGCCTCCACATTGACCCCTGAGGAGCCATCAGAGTTCAGCTTGTGCCATCCTGCCGTGGGCTTGTCCCATTTGCATTTGATTACCTTAGGTGTGAGAAGAACGGGGTCAGTGCGCCATCTGTTGAAGACTGCCCTGTTCCTAGCCGTGTCATTGATCCCAAGATCATTGCCAATCAGCTTAATCCTCACATCATCATAAATGGTTTTAACCAGGATTGCTGCTGGTCTGTGAAGGTTCTCATACACACGACGGTTGCGTTCAGCCCAAATGTGATAGACCGTGGCGTTGAGAGTGATCTTCCGCATAGTAGTGATGGCATCATTACCAACCAGGTTTTGGATACACCAGTTAAATTCCTGGATGCTAGGCATAGGCTGCCTATTTAGGCTCATATATCGCAGCATCATAGACCACACCATGCTTGAATAACCACAGTCAAAGAACAGGTGGGACTCTGTTTCAGCCTCTAGCGAGCAGAGAGGACAGGTATCCAGCTGGACTGTGCCCCATTGCTTGAGCTTGGCCAAAGTCTTTAGAGAGCCTTGCATGACTAGCCACAGAATGAAGCTATGTCTGGGAATGTTGCCCTTGAACCATATCAACTTGGCCCAGTTGACAGGGGCCGAATGTGCCTGAGGTATTCATAGGTGTGCTTCATGGTGTAGGAACCCGTTGGACCCGTCCTCCACAGCACTTCATCTGTCCTATCACAGTCGACCTGAATATCATCAAGATTGATATCCATGATGGATGGAAGGATATGATCAGGGATGGTCCAGGTACCATTCCTAAGCAGGGCACTGACTCTTGCTTCCTGGTTCAGGGTAGAGTCATAGAGAAGTTCTTGGGGGAACATGTCCATGAGGATGCCATTAGGGTGCCAAGGGTCCTTCCAGAATTTGGTGAGGTGCCCATCCCCAATAGAGTGGACAACAAGCTGGGAAGCAGTTTTGCGGCTATCCAGGATTCGCCTCCAGCACCAAGAAGCTTCTTTGGGAGGTTGCATGAGCCAGAAATCTTTGGTTCGAATGAGGTTTTCCTTACCCAATTGGCCCAAAGGGAAGCTGGGTTGGAGACTAGCTGCCATATGTGCCGGAGGCAAGCTGCTTCATTAGTCTTTTGAATACATCGAATACCAAGACCCCCTTCCTGAACCGTGGTGCATAACTTCTGCCATTTGACCATAGTCCTCTGGGGGAGCTGTCACTGCCTGACCACAGGAAGCAATTTAGGATTGCATTGATGGTTTTGATAGTCATCTTGGGGAGCATGAAGCAAGAGGTCCAGTAGATTTGCATGCTGCTTAGGACGGCTTTAATGAGGACCACTCTGCCAGCATAGGTAAGGGACTTGTTCTTCCAGGACATGATCCTTTTCCTGATATTCTCAATAATCGGGCTACATTGCTGGTGGGAGAGCCTAGATGAGATCAGGGGTAGACCCAGGTATTTCACAGGGAGGTGACCGCTAGAAAATTGGAGCACAGAGGCTATGTCTGCCCGGGCTGAGTGGTTGATGCCAGCAGTATAAGGGTGCTCTTGTTGTAGTTCACTTCCAGGCCCGTAAAGGATTTGAATTCTTGGAGTGCGCCGTGGAGAGCATCAGCCGAAGACAAATCTCCATGGAAGAAGGCGATGAGATCGTCCGCGAAGCTAAGGTGGGTGATGACAGGCTCGGTGCATTTGGAGTGGAGTTTATACTGGCCTGTGTTGACTCTGGATATGAGCAGAATGTTGAGTGTCTCCATAACAGAACAAAGAGGTAGGGGGACATTGGGCATCCCTGGCGGATGCCCCTATTGCTATGGAAGTAGCCGGTCGGGTTGCCATTAAGGTTGATAGAGAACTTGGGAGTGGATATACACTCGTGCACCCAGTTGATGAACTTGGCAGGAAAGTTCATTTTCTGAAGGACCTGGAAGATGATGTCCCAGCGGACCATGTCATAGGCTTTCTTAAGGTCGATTTTTGCGGCACACCGAGGAGGGACTTGTCCCTGTGGTAGTTCCTGACAAGTTCATGTGCAAGCATCAGGTTGTCTTGGATGTTCCTGCCTTGGATGAAGGCCGATTGGTTTGGGCTCACCAAGTGATGGATTGCGTCTTTCATCCTGTTAGTTAACACTTTAGCAATGCATTTATAAATAATATTGCAACATGCTATCGGCCGATAATCACTAAAAGAGTTTGCATTAGGAATTTTAGGTACAAGAGCCAAGATGGTAGTATTGACTTGGCCTAGCATTCTTGAACTCCGGAAGAAAGTTCAAAATAGCTTTACAAAACAGTTTCCTACCACTCTCCATGAAACTTTAAAGAAGTGGGAAGAGAAACCCGTCTGGACCTGGGGCTTTGGAGGAGTCGATGGAGCAAGAGCTTCAGTGATCTCATTCCGACTAACTTGCTTGCCATCTCGTCGGCCTTATCATCAGGCAACACATTGGAGAAAGAAGAAGGTGTCCGGGAGTCTGCAGCAGTTGATGCTCTGGTCATCATTATACAGGGTTTGGAAGTGCTGGATGCACTCAGTGGCTATAGCTTCTGGTTGGTCAATCTTAATCCCGTCTGAGTTGAAGATGCAAGCAATTCTATTTATAGTTCTCCTCTCCTTGAGCATTATGTGGAAATAGACTGAGTTCTGGTCGCTCAGGAGAAGGGTGTTGCTCTTGCTTTCTGGCATGCCTCCTGCTCTTCATTCCGAATTGCCAGTGCGTAGTCATAACCGCTTGTTTTTCTTCCTGAATGGCATGGGCCGAAACATAGTGGTTCTGAAGGACAAATTGAGCTCGCTCCATCCGCATTCTGGTAACTTCGACCTGAGCATGCGCAGTTCTAAACCTGGATTTTCTCCAAATGGACAGCCCAGCCTTCACGTGCTTAAGCTTTTGAACTAGGGAGTACATTGCATTTCCCCTCACTGGGGTTCGCCAGGCTTCCTCAATGACTGCCAAGAAGCCGGGTTCCAGGGTCCAGTAGTTGTAGAACTTGAAGGGCTTGGGGCCAGTGTTGAGCTTGTTATACATGGTCAGCACCATGGGAGTATGGTCGGAGACCCCATTGTGCTGAAACTCCACTTCCGCATCTGGATAGAGCTGTTGCCAGTTGCTATTTGAGAGGACCCTGTCTAT
>QNQO01003897.1:0-40615 GCA_003290165.1 Berberis thunbergii | reverse complement strand
ACAGGGATAGAACTCATCCTTGTTGATGCCTGTGCGAGGGTGAATGAAGAAAAAAAAGGAAGAGCGGTGTGGCCGACGACGAGTAAGGGCGGGTGGATGTTGTTGCTCTGTCTCTATTGTTGTTCCTAGATAAAAGATATGAAAAAAATAGGAAGATAAGAGAATAAGAGATGAGAGAAATAAGGCGGGGCAATAGGCTGCTGATTTTTGTTTTTGAGAAGATAGAAAAAGGTTGCTCCTAAATAACACCACCATTTATACTGATAGACACCACCAACCCCATATTTTTTTCTGAAAGACACCACCACCTTTATGAAGGACACCACCATTACTGAATGAACCACCTATAAAAAAACCCTAACTCATTTTCCTCCCTTATTCCTCTTTCCATATTTTCTCCTTTCTCCATCTATTTCCATTACCACCGTCACCACCAACTCACCGCTATCACTGAACCAGCGCACCGTCGGCCTCCTCAACCACCTCTCACCCTATCTCCCTTTCTTTTCCTCTCTCCCTCAATTCTCCATTAAGAACCATCACCACCCCACCACCATCAACTGCACCACCCCACCACCTCATCATCTCTCCATCCCTCTCCTCTTATGTGTTTTTTTTATTCTCCTATCTTATTTTCTTCATATTATTCTCTTAACAAAAAAATCATGAATTAACAAATACAAATTGGAATTTTAGAATACAAAAAAAAGACACAGAAAAACAAACATTAAACATTAGATGTTTTGTTAATATTTGAAAATATAACAAAACAAATACCAAAAAAATACATTTAATTGTCTTGGACACGATCAACAAAGTATTTGAGAGGATGACGTTCGCGACCCTATTCGTCAAAGGAGTAGTAGTCACCATCATCATGAGAACGATGATGATTCACCATCATTTTCCTCATTTGATTGTCCTTCTCATCATTGTCCTTCTCGTCATCTGAAGACGATGACGAGTGGGGGTCCTCGTACCACACATAGTCGTCTTCCGGATCACCCATTTCATCTCATTATTCTTTTGAGTTTTCTTCTTTGAACATTGATTTTTTTCCCTCTCTTCATCTTCTCTTCTTTTTTGAAATGGCGATGAATAATAGTAGACTACTACCTTTTATAATGCTCAACTTAAATGACATTTGTTTTCTCAAGCAATTATATTTGCATTCTCAAACAATTATTTTGTGTATTCTCAATCAACTTTATTTGTTTTCTCAAGCAATTCTATTAGTTTTCTCAAGTAACTTTATTGTGATTATCCAACCATGGTTTGTTTTTTCAAGTATGCATTCTTACTTCCTAAAAGACTGCGTTGAGATATCTCACACAACATAAAAAGTGGAAATAATTCCCCAACATACTCAAAATGTAGCGGCAAGCGAGTCCAATAATAAAAAGTCGTAGTAATTGGACACGAATGTGATCTTACAAATCGCAAAATTCTGCAATTGTTTGAAACAAGTCAATTTTTGTCCAAAACACAGCGTCCTCGTTTGAGGATTAGATACATCCTTTGCAGCGACCGCTGCGTTTGGGGCAAAAACCCGATTCTGTCCTATTTTATTTATTTATTTTTTGTTTAGAATTTTTTTTCCAATTCTTATGAGTTTGCTACAATATTGACATATTTGATGTATTGCTAAACCCCACTTTTAACATTTTTAAGTTGAGCTGTTCAAAATGAGGTTTAGTACTAAATCAAATATGTCAATACTATAACAAACCCCATAGGAATTGAAAAAGTGAAAAAAAGATTCAAATACAAAAAATAAAATAAAAAAATATGTTTTCTGTCCAAATGCAGCGACTTCTGCGACTGAAAATAAGGATATCCGAGCAGCGATCGCTGCGAGGAGGTGAAAGTTGTGGAGAAGAAAACGAGAGAGAAGAGTTAGGATAAGGGGTTTTTTTATTATTTATATAGTGGATGATGTCTTTCAGTAGGTAAAAAAAGGGGTGGTGGTGTTATTAGTAGGGGGGCTAGAAAAAAAGAGGATGAAAGAGAAGAGATGGCCATTTTTATTTGTGGTATCATTTATCATGTAAAAAACAAAGGTCATAATTTCAAAAAAATGGATTCTGATGGTGTCAAAAAGTTGGAGCTTTTGAAAATTTTAGTTTGGGCTATAGAAAATTATGCATGGTCGCAAGGCAGACACAAAATATTGGTAGTGGGTAAATAACAACTTTTCATTAAAATTCAGTTTATAAAATCACTGGAGAGAATTATGCCAAATTGATTAAGCCACCACCACCCAATCATCATCCCATCCATCACAGGTCATGTCATAATCTCACCATAATCTCCACCCACACGTGTCGCCCAAACCAACTCTCACTCCCAATGTTAAAACCACCCCAAAACCCACCGCACCCGCCACACGTGACATTTTAGACTTCGCGGGCCTCCCCTTCAAAACACTCACTCATCCAAACAAAACCCAGATAAGAACACCAAAACTGCTCTCTGTCGATAAACAAATAAAAGCCCGTTTCGTTTTCGTTTCCGCCTTTAACCAAACACCGCCCTTATTAAAAAGCGAACGAAAACTCTCTCTCTCTCTCATGGAGAGTTTTAGGGCACGAAGAGGAACTGAAACCGCCGGATCTGGGGGCAAGATCGTCGGGGAAGACGGAGACTGCCCGTACGGTCACCATACTCGCGGCCGGAGAGGAGAACCAGAGAGGAGGAGGAGGAGGAGGAGAACCCTAATTGGTTGGTGGGTTTGGTTTCGCCTGCTGCGAAGGTGATCACTGGTGCTGGGAAGTTCATTTCGAATGTATTCTTTCCGGATTCCACTTCGTCTTCATCTTCTGCTTCCGTAGGTAAGATTTTTATTTTATTGCTTTGAGTTTTTTATTCCAGTTTTTGGGAATTTTAGGGTTTTTTGTTTGGAAATTTTGGGTGTAATGAAATGTGTTAATTTGTTAAGAAATGAACTCTGTTTTAGATAAATTAATGTAGATAGACATTTGTTTCCAGTGTTATAAGTTTATAACGAATATTTATGGAAGTAGGAATGGAATTTAGAGTCACCATAAAGAAATTGGGAAGATTCGAGAGAGTTTGTAAGAGAGAGAAGTAAAAATTGAGAGTATCTTTACTGAAAATGCCTGGTGATTGGTAGGATTGTTATAAATATTAACTCCTTGTAGATAAAGGTTTTCGCGCACGAAATGTAGATTAAATAGTTGTTGGGAACTTCGGGGTTTGAGAAAGGGAGAAAATTGAACCTTTAGGTGTACGAGTTTTCGCGTACAATTTTGATAATCTACACTGTGAGGATTGGAAATTTTAGAATGATGGGAAATATTGTAAGAGATCATTGCAGGTAGAAATGAACTGTTTGATAGGTGATTGGTTCTAAAAAAATTTATGAGACCAATATTCTATTTAAGGGTGGGAGAGAATATGGTGAGAGAAAGGTGTTTTTAGTAATAGATGTGGGAAGGGAAGACGGCAGGGTGTGGCTTTCACAGATTACGAGGAATTGTGGGAGGGTTAAGGAGTTGGTGGATGGGATGAGGATGTGAGGAAGGTAATGGTGGGCAATGGTTATGGAGGTGGAAATGAAGATGTGGATTATCATGGAGAAACAATCTTTAAGGTGCTGATTAAGTGGAGAAGGAGCTATCAGTTAGTGTACATTTCCACATAGAAGAAAAGGTTTGGGTAGGAAGATCCTCAGTGAGTCAATAGAAGGTGAGACAAAGGCGACCACCTGAGGAGGCAGTTGTAGGTGAGTTAAAGGGCAGAACTATCTGTGAATCAACCCAGAAGTGTGTAATTGAAAGCTGATACAGTTCAATCTATGTGATTGTTGTAAATTCAGCATCGCAGAGCCAGTCAGAAGGCATTGTTGCAGCTTCGTTTAGTGGATCTTGTAAAGGAAAGTTGACTTGGAGAAAGAAAGAGCTGATAATGGGTATCACACTTGAACGTGCATCAGGTCGTGCATTATGAGTTGCAATAGTGCCCTTTCTATGGAGAGCAGAATCAGACATTAACTTTTTCGTTAGAGAAAAGATGCAGCAATGGTATTTTTGGGAGTTTGGCATATCATCTAGAACTTCAAATAATTTTTTTCAAAATGCTTGGAATTTTTTGTTCGTGAAGATTGTGTGAGCTGTTTAAATGGGTCTTAGTGTTGGGAAAGCTGACTGAGTTTGTGAAAGTATGTTCCAGTTCTTACAATCTCAATGTACGATTAGTGGCTCTAAAGTGGTGTCTGTGAGTGTGAACAAATGTGATTTTAGAGGAGTAGAAAAATGTAGGAGATTGCTTGGCGAAATTTTTAAACCCAATTAAACTAGTGAAAGTGGGATTTTAAATGAAAACTTAAAAAGAAGATGGACTAACTGACATCTACTGTCATGCTGTTAGAAAGGCAGAGACGGGGGATTTCTTTTTTGTAGGTAACTTTCTTGGTTTTAGTTTGGTATTCTTGTTGTAATTTTTTGGGAAATTTAGGGTTTTGCGACTTGTGGGTTTAATCTGGAAAATTGGGTTGTTGAGGATATGCAATGTAATGTCTTCCTCGTACTAAAGTTCATGGTGTCGAGTAAGAACTGAACTTTCTTTTTGATGTAGGGATTTATTTCTACTGTTTTCACTACCAAGAAACTAAGAAGATTCAAAGGAATTTAGTAAGGGGAGGAGATAATAAGTGAGACTATCTGTAATATAGACAAACAGACTGAAGGTGTGGCTTTCACATAAATGAGTAAGAAGAACCTGTACTAATGGAGGAATCGTAGCAACAATTTCAATTGAAGCTGAATCAGTTCAATCTATGCAGAGGTTGTTAAATCTAGAATCGTAGAGCCACTTGGAAGGCATTTTCTTGAAGCTGGTTTTTTGGATCTGGATCTTTTAAAGGAAAGTTCAAATGGAGTAAGAGGGAATTTAAGGGGTGTCTCACTTCAATGTGCATCAGGCCAACATGTTACGAGCTGCAGTGGTTAAAGAGGGCGAAGTACGACACATTAAGAGTATTGCTGGAAAATCAATTTAGCAATGTTGTTTGGGGTCTTTGGCACAACCATCTGTTATTTTGTAAATTATTTTCAAAATGTTTGGAACTTTTCTTTATTTGTGGATTGGGCTATTTATTTAATGCACTTATTTAACAATCGTTGGAGAAGAATTGGTGTAAGCGTGTTATGGTTTTTACCATGTCAACATACATTTGGTGGCTTTAAAGCAATGTTTGCATCTAATGTTAGAGGAATTGAAAAGAGAAATCTAGGAGATTATTGGGTGAAGGGTCTTTTACCCAATTGGTTGGGGAGGATGACTGCATTGTTGAAAGTATGTTATGTTTTGTGCCATGTCAACGAACCCTTTGGTCGCTAAGCAGTGTTTGTGTCTAATGTTCGGAGGAATTGAAAATAGGAACCTGGGTTTTTTACCCAATTGGACTCGTGGAAAGTGGGATTTAAAATTAAAATTTCAAAAAGAAGATGGACGAGTGTCATATAAAAGTCCGACGAGGCCACATTTAGTGCTCTTTTGAAGTCTTGGTACGATGCCCTATTTTTACAGGTTCAGCGGGGATTTTTCATAATATATTAAAGTTGGCAATGGTAAATTAAAACACGGGGGGGGGGGGGGGGGGGGGGGGGGGTGTTGAGCCAACTCCAAGGATGGTCAAATATTAAGTTTTGTAGTAATGGTCGATTTCTAGGTGCCCCACCTCGCTTGCCTAGGTTGTGGCTAATTGGATGTAGTCAAAGACAATCACATAGGTAGCCTTAGGCGTTCACTAGGTGAACACCAGGACAACAACAAATATACATATTTTTTCGTTTCCTTTTTTCCTCACAAATTTTTTTCTTATTACCAACAATGTCAAAACCTTTATTTTTCAACAAACATACAAATTGTGGAAAGCGGTTTTGTTTTGGGTTGTGCAACAACTTCAATTGTAATCAAAGGCGCGAAGCCTCTTTAGTGTGTTACAAGCTTTGATAAGCTTGATTCAATCATTCTTCAAGGATTTCCATACAACTAGCCTAGCTTGAAGCTTCAATTGGGCGATTAGGTCCAACGCTAGTTTCGAAGCTTGATTCAATCCTTCTCTTCAAAGTCAAAAGTTGAACTTAAAATAAGATCTTCCTTCCATGTTATTTTTCGCACTCCTTTTTATTTTTATAATTATTTTTTAATCTCTTCAATCAATTCCCCAACTTCCAAATTGGTAGGGTCGAGAGTGAATGAACGACTTTATGTCTGGTGGTTTTTGCCGTTTTGGATTGGTTTGGAATGACTTATAAACATTTTTATGATACGGTGGTGGTTGTTATGACATGCATGTTTTAGGGTTAAATCTTTGGTTAAATATATATTTAAACTACATACCTTATTTCATGCACATAGATAAACTTTTGGAAACTTTATTGTTGGGAAATCCTAGTTTGTGGCATATGGTTTCCTGCCTTGCTTAGCGGTCAAGATAACATAGATATTGATGCTACCCAATGGAGTTTTTCTCAACCTGAGTCACTAGAAGCCCTATTTAATGGAATCTCGAGAATAGAGACTTTGACAGGAAGAGTTCGATTGGAAGAGTTTGATTGGAGATGGTGTGATATGGCCAGTAGTTTGAGCTTGCTGAAGAGGCCCATAAGGTGTACCATAGAAAGTGGAAATAACCGGTGGCCTATTATGCAATAATGCAAATATTAAAATACTGTGTACACTTTACTAACAAAACCAACCGTGATAAATAAGTAGCTCTTTGTGCCCAGGAAACATTTTGTGAAGTTCTTATACTTATCAAAACACCAAAGCTTGTCTTTTCCCCCAATGTATCTTAGTTCCAAAATTGCAGCTAAGAGACTCACATATTTCAATGGCATTGTGGGTTTATCTCGGATTAGATATGGAGTAACTAATTGAGCCAAGGAAGATCAGGAGGGTATTCAACATTAAAGGGAATGGCGTAGAAATCAGAAGATCCCCTCGTTTATCATATGAGGTGAAAAGGATTATGTAGATGGCTTGAACACATGAGAAGATCATAAATACAAGTGTTTTTTTTTTATTGGTAAACAACAAGGCATTGAAACCATATGAGAAAATCAAAGGAACAAAGACAAAGGGAAGAAAGAGCAAAACAAGGGAACTTATCTCGACATGAGGCTACACCTAACAGAACTAGTTGTAGAATAATCTACCCTAATCTAACAAACACACATGCATTGAAGATTGATCTACAATAACCCAATTGATGGAACCCCATTATAATCAATTAGAGCAAGATAGATTAGAACATTATATTCATAAGAATGGCTTTAATGAGTGGGAGGCCGTGGCTGGATAGGGTTGCTCGATGTGTTTGTGCTCAAAGCTCATATGAGAATTATGCGGTTAAAACGGATAATGGACCCATAACGGTCCAAAAGCGTTATAGGTTTTTAACGGGATATGACGGTATATAACGACATATTTTGTTAAATATATTTTTAAATACCCCCACAAAGTATTGATGTATTATAAAGAAAAAAAGTAAATCATGTTCATAACATTCAATTAAAAAACATCAAAACATTAATAAAAATACATTTTCCCTTCGTATGAGAGCGATATCACAATAGAGAGTGTGATCGACTCTTCATCTTCTCTCCTTATTCTTCTCTCGTTCTCTATCAACCAGCGAGTCTGGTTTTCTGTCGATCGGCGATGGCGAGTTCTAGTCGTTTTTGATCTTCTTTGATCGAGAATGAAATGAGTATTTTTTATATATTAGAACAAAATGTTAAAATGGCGTTATTGGAAAATATACCTTATGTCAATAACGACGTTATATTTGAGCCGTGATACAAAAACTTGATAATCTCATAAAATAACAGTTCACCCCATTAAGCGTTATATTGGAGTTATATCAGTGTTATAACTGCACATGAGAACATGGCTATGAATGCTACGTACAGGAACTAAGGGAGTGTACTTGTGCATGCCTAAAGAAAATATGAAATTTATCCTTAAATTGGGAATTGCGAAAAACTCTTACTACTTCAATGGTATGAATCTAGATATGTTTAACGCATCTAGTTTAAGATTGAGCTATTCTATATAAACATGATATCAGTAGAAGATGCGTATATGCTAATGATTGAGATACATTTTTGATAACCAAGGTATTGGTTGTCATTTTTAATGTAGGAATGAATGAAGATGATAAAGGATTTATTGTGTAAACTAAAGGAGAATGGATGATTTGATGTTGCACCTTATGAATACTTTTCTAGTTTGGCCTGGATGATGATCTTCTTTGGAAAATAATATAAATTAAAGCATGATTGTGGTGGCTTCTCAAACATTCGTATCCCCCTACGTTGAAGCATATCGAATCTCAAAAAACAATTTTGGGATGGTGTTTAAATCATGATAAGGGGCAAAAATGATATTTGGAACAATGATTATGAGGCAAAGCTGATTTTGAAATCCAATTTCCTTGAAATGTATGCTATTTTGAAAAACACAATGGAATTTGGCTACTTTCGAGGATATCGAACGACTCTTCATTGGTCAATTGGCAAAGTTTAGTAGTTTCTGGGTGCATTGTGGTGTTACAAGAAGAGGTTGATAAGTGAGATTGGAAGGGTAAGGCCTCATGTAGATGCTTTAGCATCTTGTTAAAAGCAAAACTTCTTGTTGAAGTGTTCAATGTTCCCAGTGCAAGAAAAAAAACCCTCTCTAGAGTTTTTTTTTTTTTTTTTTTTTACTTGGTCTACTTTGGGATAATTTTCCTACTTACTAGGCAATTTGGACTCATTGTCTTTATGGACGATGGGTGTTTGTCATGTGTGGGATGGATGAAGAGAAAATGTTTCATCTATTACTTCGTTCCGATTCGTTAGGGAAACATGACACCATTTCTAACCCTCTTTGTTGCTTATTGGGTTTTGCCAGGGTCTAGTTAGAGAAGTCGATTCCATATTTCATTTCTTGCCAGAAGCTTTAGCGGAGATTTACTGTTATGGTATTTGTCAGGGAATATTTTGTTGGTTAACTTTGTCGGAATTAATGCTAGAATATTCACAACAAATTCTTGGATGCTTTGAGCTTGGTTATGGGATTTTGGTGTTCATGTGGCATTGGAATTTTTCTAGTTCATTACAAGAGTATTTTTTTTGTGAGTTTAAATTAGGGCTATGAAATTTCTGTTCTAGACCTCTTTCCCTCCTTGCGGATAATATCGATCCTCACAAAAGTGGTTCTCATTGCATTATTTAGTCTAAATCTTTATTGCACGACAAAGGACAATATGATGCACAAGTCATATCTTTCCTTTTGTATTTTCTTTCAATCATTTGATGCAAATTGCAAAGCTATTATTGTGAAAGTATTAACTGATTACGAGACAAATTTGAATAGAGCTCCTATATCAACATTACATTGTTGAGTAGATCTTGGCATGTCTGTTTTTAATGGGGTTTACATTGAATGTTTTATAGTGTGATATGATACAATTGTCGATGTAATGCAGAGGATGATGAAAGCGATGACGATGATATTTCTTCTGAAGATGTGGATAAATCAGACGAGGTGAGTTATATGAAGTGTATGTGGTTCATAGAAAGAATGAATTAGTTTTGGGTGTATTCTTAAACACGCATGCTAATTGAAAGTGTTGTCTGATGATATATATATATATTTTGTAAGTCAACACTATAAAGATGAATAAAAAGAGTGAATCACCATAATAGAAAATAAGTGGTAGTAATTTATTACTTGTAAGTGGTTCAAAAGGAATTCCCACAAAAGCTTCTACCTGTAAATGCTGGAGACTGTAGGAAGATAGTGTACCTAGGTGATGCCTGACCATACAATGTAAAAGAACTTCCTCTGTCTATAGATAATGGACAAACGAAGTTGCTCGTGAGGGTTGGTTTGTCTTATTAATTTTGAGGTTTGATTGTTTGACAGCAGTAATCTGTAGATTTCGTGTTTAATTAATTTTCTACATTTTGAGCAGAATATAGCAACACCTGAAGCCTCCAAACACTCTCAGAATGATCTGCACTTAAGAGTGCAGAAGAGCGAAGCCAAGCTTGTAATTGAAAAGTTACTCGAGGAAGAATATTTCTCAAGGTAACTAATAAGCATAGTTGCAATTTCATGTAGTTTTGTTTTACCCATGAATTCAAATTTATATTTGACATCAGGTTTTTGGATTGAGATATTCTAATGCATGTACATATGTCTAATATCTGCTTGTAGACCGCATTATCCTATTTTTGTCTTCTTTTCATAGACTTATATATTAATTGAATCATTGGAGATTCCTTGCATTGAAGCCAGTTGTTTATTGTACGACTTTCTGACTTAAGGGACCAATGTTCAGTGCTGACGTTGTTCTTTCCCTCCCCTTGTTGTCCATGTGTAATGGTAAAAGTTTTTATCAGTAAATAAAGATTTCGTTGAGTGAGTGGTAAAAGATATGAAGAATGACAAGGTAGACTAAGAAGAAAAGTATAAAGTGTAAAACTGATAAAAAAAAGAAAAGAAAGGAACTTTGCCTCCTGAACGTATGGGAGTTGTCCCAATGAACAATAGAGTCTTCAAACCAAACATCTTTATACTCATCAAAAGCCCGACACTGAGAGTCGTGAACAAATTGTGTGTGTGATCCATAGTTGTCTGCTTGTGGTTAGACTTTGAAGTTTTTTTTTTAATAAATATTTTTTTGATATTATAATTTTTATTTTCTTAAATCTTGTTGCATGTATTTCTGCAGGGATGAATGTGATAGACTGGTTGAGATCATTCAGTCGCGAACAGTGGAGTTTCCTGCTACTAAAGAGGGCGAGGATTCATATAAGGGCAATGGGTTTGATACTTTTTCTCCAAGAGTTACTTCTCTAGGAGGTCACACGTCTGATTTTCGTAACACAGCTATTATGGAAGCAAAGAAATGGTTAGAGGAGAACAAGTTGGAATGTGAAAGGACCTTAAATTCTATGCTCCCAAACGTTAGTAAACATTTCTTATTTTTTAATTATGGTTACACTTTACTTTATGGATATATTTCCACACCAAACTCGATTTGAGGTTTAGTGCTTAGCTTGCGACGCTTGTGCAGATTTATTGGTTATGCCATTGACTGAAATTTTTGTGCCAAACTTGATACTAAAATTCCGTTAGCCATTCAGAAGATTCGGATTCCTTATAAGCTTTGTGAGGATGTTATCCACTCCATAAATATCACATCAACCAAATATCAGCTACTACTGAAATTTTAGCACTGTCAATTTCAATCTCAGGTTAATGACGAAAGTGGCTAATTGATAATTTATCTGACTTACAAACCAGCCACTTCAGCCAGTATTCCTACCTACCTCCTCGCTCTTTGCACCATTCCTGGATCTGTGGCCAAGAGGATGGAAAAAATTATGAGGGATTTCCTTTGGGCCTCGTCCACTGATAAGAAGGCTTTCCAAAATTGTCTCTTGTGATAAACTTTGTACCCCCAAAGACAAGGGTGGGTTGCGAATCAGGAAGATTAAGTTATTAAATGAAGCCCTGCAAAGTCTGCAAAGTAAGTGGATTTGGAGATATCACAAGGAAAGGGCGTCATGTAGAGGTCCCTTATTAAATTTAACGATATATATGGTCTTTCTTCAGAAAATTGGGTTTAGTCAACTAAGTCCATGTCTCATGGCTGTGGCTTCTGGAAGAGGATTCAAGGACTGAATATTCACAATAATATCACCTCCAAACTAGGCAGAGGGATGTGTTAGACTCAAAAGATTCCTTCCCTCTTATTTTCCAGATCTGCAATACCAACATGAACACTGTTTCTGACTTTTGGAATGGATCTAATGCGCCTCCAGATTGGCAGTTCACCTCAGAAGAAATCTCTCCCCCCCTCAAAAAAAAAAAAACACAATTCTTCCTAGCATGGAAACAACTTCATTTCTCAGAACTTGGTAAGATGTGGTTGAGGGCTTACCCTCCCAAGATTAATTAACTTTCTTTCTTTGGTTGTTGTCCAAGGAAAACTTATGACACTGAACAATCTTGAAAGGAAAGGTAGTGGCATTCAGACCCCCAATCAATGTGTTCTTTGCTATGAAGATGAAGAATCAGTAGATTATCTCCTCTTGAAGTGCCCCTATTCTAAGGAGGTTTGGAATTGCTTCCCAAGTGAATTCAGGTTAGCAATGCCCTCCAATGGGACAATTAATGATTTGGTTAAGAATTGGATAGCTGGAAACCTTACTCCTATGGGGAAATGGGTTTGGGAGGGGGGAGTTCACTTTGTGCCTTGGGGAGTTTGGAAGGAAAGGAACACTAAAGTATTTGGAGGGAAAACTCTCACTCCTCAGGAATACCTACTATCTATCAAGGAGATCGGGGATGCGTGGAACTGGGGAACAGCCCACAAAGCTATTCAACAAATCAACACGTTCATGTTTAATTGGAAGATGTTACTATTAGTTAGGTTCTACCTTCCCTCTCTTTGTTTGCTTTTATTAGCAGTTCTCACTCACATTGTACTTCTGTTTTCCCCGCATCAATAGATCTGTGTGTGTTTGATCTTAGAAAAACAAAGAATTTTGCTCGAAAAAATCCTAGCATTTCTTTCCCCCAGGAACCTCATTATATTTGCGGAACACGATATACTGACCTCTTAGGTAGACCTCTGTCTCTAGTTGAGTGGGTGATGCCTAAGAGCCCATTCTTTGGCTAGTTGGGTGGGGTATTCAACCAGATGGGCAACTGGTTTTGGGATAGCGCTCTAATAGCGACAGAGGTGGCAATGCGGGCTGAAGGAATGAGAGAATATTTGGGGGAACAAAGGAGTTAGCGCAAATATGCATGGGAATCGTCGCTACATTGTGGTTTTGAGCAATTACATGGAGAATCATCACGGATTCTTCCTTCTCTGAGTGTTCTCTATCTTTTTGTATTGTGAGCAGACTTGTTATGCCCTCCTAATCTCTTGTCAAATGCACTACCCTCACTTGCATCTCATTTATTTAATTATTCATAATCATCTACTGTTTTATCGATTACAAAAAATTGAAGTAGAACCCATAATTGGGCTAGAGACTTTGAATTGTAACAAGAACTGCCAAATAGCTTGAGCCCATTGCACAGATGCTGTGAACTAATACCCCTAGTTCTACACGGGACAACAGAATTTTTAGTAGAAATATTATGTAACCAATAATCTTTTGTAGAACTTATCTCATCTAGTCTTGTTTAAACTTAGATTTTGGTATTGTCCTTTAACCTCTACTTTCTTGTATTTAGAGAATCTATCTCCTTTGTTGGATACTATAGTGCTCATGCCTATGTGTTTTTTTAAATTCCAGCACTATTACATCATAAAAAAGGTATACCTCTGATCTGCTTGTTGCACAGTCTCATGGATGTGTGCAACTTGTTGGCTGATTATGTATTTATTTAGTGATTTTCAAACTTTCACGAGTACAATAATTCAAAATTTATTCATTAAGTTATTTTCCTCCTTTTCGTTCATTATGGTATACTATCATCATTTCCTGTAGAATATCTTTCTTATGTTCTTATCTGTATTGTGTATCCGTATATATCTCAGTCTTTATGACTGGGTATTTAACTTTGTTAATTCGTAAAAGTGACTCCCAATTTTCTGTTGTAACAAGTTCATGGTCTGCATGGCTTAAAGTTTCTATTATTAGGTGATGTTGGTGAACTCTTTCTGCAGTGTTTTACAACCATTAAGGATTTTCTAGTTTCCCGGGTCTGAAGTGTACTAGTTTCTTAGAGTTTCCTATTTGCTTCTGTTAAAATAGTTGGTAATTGAAGAAAGTTTTCCAGTCGAATTTTGCATGGTATCTTTGCTGTTTGCGTGATTTTATCTGATGATAAACATTACACTACAGGTTACTGAAGGAGAACATGGTTCACCAGTTATTGTGGCCAAGTCATATATGAAAGCTCGCCCCCCTTGGGCATCACCGACCATCGGTCATACTGGATACCAAACATCATCACCTGGAATGCATCTTTTTAAGGACACTCCATCTTCATTTGGTGCAGATTTTCTGTCATCATCAAAGGTTATTTTGAATGGCAATCTTATACTTATTGTTTTAGCAAATATTAACTCATAGAAGAAATTACTTTAGCAGACTGGAGCAACAGGATTTGTTCAGCGAAACCTGGACACGTGGCCACATTATTGTTTTCAGTGAAATTTTGTTTGTTTGTTTATTATTATTATTAGTATTAAAACCAAGGAGGAGGAAGAAAATGGGTAGAATGGCGATTTTTCTTGTTTTCTTTTCAAGGAAGTTTTAAGTTTGCAATACATCTAATAAGATCTATTTGAGCAAGGGTGCTTAATGATATTTTTGTTTATCAAATGAAAAGAGACATTTCATCTGCCAATAAGCTGCTACATTCCCCCCCTGTGAAATAGATTTTAGTCCTTTTCCTTCTCATTTTAGTACAATGGATGTCATCTTTCCATCAATAAGCTGCAATATCCTCCGTTTTTTTTTTTTTTTTTATTTCTTTTTCCACTTTGAGAATTTTAGTTTGTTTTACAGATGGACCAACTAGGCATGCATGTGAGAATTATATTAGCACGCTACTCTCAATTTTGTGATGTTGACAGAGTATAAATCTTTGGAATCTATCTTCTTGGGACTCAAGTCCAGTCCCAATGTTTTCACTGGCCCTTCCGGTGCGATCTCTCAATGGGTCGTAGCACCTCATCTTACCTACCTTTTCTCAAAACCATGCCTCTGCTCTATATATCTGTTTTTTCTGTCAGTTTGAGCTTTTAGAGTAAACTGCGTGTAAACATGTATGTTTGGCTCTTTTACCCAGCAGATCTCGAAACATCTAGTTTTCTGAAATGAAATAATCCAACTGGTCAACACTACTTCAAATCTGTAGACTTGTTTGTTAATGCATATTTCAAATGATTAATTAAATAAATAGATGTTATCAAAGACGATATAGATGATGCCAGGGTAAAACAATACTTTCATACGACATAAGGTACTTGAACTATATTTTCTGTAAAATTTATGATCTGATAATAATTTTCAGTTCATAAATTTCTGTTTTCTGTTATTTTGTCTACATGCTGGTTAATTTGATAAGCCTATTTACAGTTAGCCAAAAGGAGTAATCTCACTTTTGATTCAAGTGATACCCTGGATGGGACACGAAGAGTGCGTTTCAAGTCAGCAGGGGATGTTTTACAGCCCTTCTCATCATCATCTTTAGAATTGGATTACGGAGGTGGCAAAACCTCACTGGAAGCTGAGAAAGGAGGTGTACAATTGGGTTCTGTTGCCCGCGATTCAAATTCTTCGCCATTGTTGGGATCTATGAATGCAGCAACGCCCTTAACTACTCTGGCTGTAAGTAGCAGCTTTTTATATGTATGTTTATATTATTTTTAGGTGTTAACCAATTGAGAAGCGTCAATTAAGTAGGAAATTTTTTTTTGTTGAAAGTAACTGAACTTGAATGTCTTTTGTTCTTTGTTTATCATTTTAACAGTATAAACCAATTGGACATTGCCAAACACCGAAACTTGCATTTAGATTCGAGTCCTTGGAATTTTACTTGTCTTGTTTGGAGCATGAATATGGATAAACAACGTACCCAAAGACTGTTTAGGAAGTAGAAGTGATAGGCGTCAGGCTGTTAGGTGCCTTTCGGTTTATAAAGATAGATAACGAGAAACAGATTTAGACAGGAATACATAGCATGCTTAACATAGGAGTTACCAAATTTTCTTTTGGGTTTTCCCTCTTTTAAGGAGTCACAAGGCAAGATGTTTGAAAAAATACTCAACACTCTTCCCCATATTGTAGGTAGGAACTTCAACTTAGTGTTGAATTGTAAACATCTCATGCTATCTATTACTTGGACTCGTGAACAACCATTGTAGCCTTCGGAAACACTTTGCATATAGTAAACTACCAACTACCAAAGCACACGACTTAGCCTGGTCATAGGATGCAAACACAAGCTTGGCTGCCCACAGGAACTGTCTTTCTACATGGAGGACAGGAACTAAAGCCTTGGTGATGGCAATGGGGCGGATTTGGGCAAATCCATCCTCGTCTCGTTGGGAATCGCAGATCCTCGAATCTGCCCTGAATATCGGTTTACTAAAATTTTTAAAAACCATCCCCGCACTGGATGGATTGGCGGATATCTGCCCCGCCCCATTTAATCGTAATAATAATATTATTTTATAAAATAAAATCAATGAAGTAGATCTAGAAATCAAATATTGATCCTCAAAATTAGTGGGGTCAGATCTACAAGGACAAGAGATAGATCCGTTTAGGTGATCAACATCAGATCTACAAGGATCAATTGCAAATCTACAAGGAGAAGAGGTGGATCTGTAGATTCTCAAAATATTGATCTTACCTTCTCATTTCACTACCGATAATCTTCTCTTAATCTCCTTTAACTTTGAGGTTGAAGCCACCACAACGATACAACTCCATCGATATTTGGATGTACTCAGACAGTCAGGAGATCCCCTACTCAAGTTTGTGATTGCAAATGAGGTTTTAAAAGGTTTAAGTTACATACCCTCCTCATTACCCATACCAAATAACTTCTTCAATAGGTTATTTGTCTAGAAGATTCACTTGTTCCTTCTTCAACCCAAAACCCTCTCCCCACCTCACCATGTACTTCTTTTGCACCGATTCAAATCTACAAGGACAAGAAACGATCCCATACTTGAATCAGAAGAGACACCACCCACTTCAACTCCATCTTCATCAACAAACACGAACCTCCAGAGGCCTCTAAAGAATGGTTTGGATGATGGGGTTTATAATTATGGAATGAGACAGATCACTGTGTGGGTTTGGATTTTCTTTTGTATTTAAAGGTTAAGGGTATTTTAGTAAATTCTTTACATTAACGGATATCCGCGGGACGGATATGACCACATTTGTATTTGCCCAGAATATGTGACGGACACCATTTGGACCCTCGAAACCGCCTCGAAATCCGTTTAGACACATCCAAAACCACTCCATTCAGGGCGGATATCCGTGAAAATCTGCCCCACTGCTATCCCTATGAAGCCTCTTTCTCCAGTTTTGCTGTGACCATAGCAGTTAGGTGGAATTTTTTCGTTTGACTGGCATCATATTCATTTTGAAGTTAGTTACTTTACGTTTGCTTTATTTTACTTCATAATTCTATTACTGTCAGTGTCATTTTAGTATCTGATTAAAATGTGAAGGAGGCTTAGCTGTTGATTATTATTGTCATTATTTTGTTTTTAATAATTAAGACTTCATATCGAATTTTGTATAGGGTTTGGAAGATGCTCGAGTTGCTAATGGAGAAGGTTGCTCTACTCGTGAACATCGGTATTCCAGTTCAGAGCAACATGATGGTAGTTTTCTACTTTGCAAAACTGTTTGAATTATGCACTATTAGCACTAGCTGCATGAAAGTTTGTTGGCAACTTTAGAGTCTGAGTTGGTAGTTGCATGGTCCGGGTTTAGCAAGACGTAATCAAAACTTGCTAAAAATGAATATCCTTAGGGGGGTTACTACTGCTTGAGAAGTGATGACATGGACGTCAAGCCAACCATAAATGATGAACCAATGTTTTTTTTTTTTTTTTTTGGGTGGGCAAAAAAAGGCTGAGGTAGCCTACAAAAAGAGAATGCACAATCAATTTACGTTTCCATCTTGATACACCCCTCATCAACTAGTCATTCCATGTGACATCCACACTAGAACTGCTTATTTGGATAGTGCATACAGAATAGTTTTGAATTAGCTGTCCGCATCATCATTGGCTTCCTATGTGGAAATGAACCATCCCTTCTTGTTAGTATTCAGTTTTTTGTGTCCCTTTTGACGTGGTTAGTCTTTTATTTACTTTCTAGTGCGACGTATGTTTTTCTGTAGTATTGATGGTGCATTATGGTTATATAGAGATTTTGGAGTATCCACTTTGAGTGCTTGTGATAAGTCCACACTACTGCTTCTTTGTCAGAGTACTTATCATGTTGATGTACAGTATGGGAAGCAGACTAAAGAAATATTGAGTTAATGTTTTATTTGTAAGATGTAATTTATTCATTGAAGGTGAGTTTTGGTTTAGGTGCAGTTAACCAGCCATCTGAGATAGTTAACGCTGAACCAAAAGTTATGCCATCGGAAGGCATCAAACATGCATTTGAAAGGTTAGTTTTTTTTTAATGTTTTTTCCAAACCATTGGAACCACTCTTGATGTTCACTCTTTTGTTATATTGTCTTCTCTCATTGTGCACTCGCTTTCTCTGCGTATTAACTGAAGCCACATGCTTTCCATAGCTTCTTCATCATTTACATGTTTCCAAACTTCTTCAAAATATTTTTTTATTTGTTTATTTATCTATTTATTTGCTCATCTCAAAAGTGTTATCTTGATTAGGTCTCCACCATTTACAAACACCATGTACACGTAGTCTTGTTGGGAAGGGCAAGCGATGTTTTAATGGATCCTGTAACCACTTTAAACGTCTTTGGCAGGGTTGAACCTTTATTGCATTGATCTTTATACATGTTTAGCAAATGTTCTATGAATTTATTATTGGTAAATATGTATAAGACTAATCTTTTTATTATCTATATTTTTCAACAAGAAAGTTTATACATATTTATTGGTAACACACGAGTCTTGTAACCTTTCCCTTCATTCCATCTACCATGATACTGGCTTGTAACATCTAGGTGTTTAATTTGGTCCATTCGTTGCAGCGATACAAATGGTCTAGCTGGAGTTGGTGATGTCCCTGAGTTTGGTAAGCAACCAGAAGAAGAGCAAGTTAAGAACTCTTCTCTAGAACATCAGTGCTCTGACCTCAAAGAAACAAATTCAAGTAATGGTAAGTAGCTTGTCATCTAGCTCATATGGCAATTTTTTATTGGGTATTATTGTTTTATATTATAAATAGCATCCAGTTATGCATTGGAAGAATAAGTTATTATTGTGACAAGATGTGAGAAACAGAACACTTTGATTTTTTTTTTTTTTAACGATGCTTGTGGATAGTTTTTCTTTCCTTCTACCATAATTTTCAAAATTTTTTACAACTTGTGAAAAATTTTCTTCAAAAGTTGTAAACTGGAAATTAATACTTCCAATAAACATTTTTTTTTTTTTATGAGCTACAGATCTTTTTACAAATTCTTGTACTCATGGATCATCAAAGTCATTTCAGGTTGACTAAGCGATTTTATAATTTGAATAGGTGGTGGGAGGTTGTTTGAGGTGTTTGTTGAGATTGTGATGGTGTGGGTGGATGTGGTATAGAATTTGTTAAGTATATGTGCAAATTCATGTGTATGAGAAGATGGATCAAATTGGAGAGATTGAGTGGATTAAGAGGAGTTTTGTGCTCCTTGGGTCACTGTTCAATAGGAGTATGACACGTGGCTTCTCATGCTTAAATTGAGGATGTTGATTGAAAATTCAAGTAGAACTTAATAACTGCTGATTTGTTATGCCACATGTAGTGTACCAGTGTTTTCATTGGACGTGACTGAAGGAGCCAAAACCCCAAGGAGCAAAAAAATTTGTGAGGATTAGGGTGAAGATCGAGGTGCTCCATACAAAGAAAAGTATATTGCTAAATCCAAAACCAAGATTGAATAGGTGTTTGACCATACTGTATTTGACACCATGCAAATCAGTCCATCAAATCTTGGTTTCATGGCAAGGTAATTAGAGATCATGTGAACTATGAATGAATTTCGGATCTTGGATGGGATAAGAAAAGATATACCTTTGGTAGCTAAAAGTCAATGTGATATTGACCATCAAAAGGAGGAACTTTGGTCGGATTGCAACCATGTAAGTAATTGTCACATGTCCATGTATTCTAATCACGAAGCTCATCATAACACAAACAAGATGATGTGAAGGCATTGAGCACACACAGTACGTGTTGGATGGGATGACATATCAGGTTGGCTAGATATGAAAGCAGGTTGTTTGCAAGAGTACAGCTGACTGGGTTGTTGGGCTGTAAGACTGAATAGGCCTTGAGTAATGTTGATTGATGTGTGACTGGCAAAGGGGTAAGTGATGGGCCTTAAGTTAGGGGTTTAGAGAAATGAGGGAGCGTAGACTATGGCAATAAAGGGTACCCCATGTCTTCATTGATGGATGAACCTAGAAATGATAAAACAAGAGAATGCGGGGTAATGTTACTCTAGTCTAATAGTAGAGGATTTACTGAGAAGTCAGATATTTTATAGTTCATAACTCTGAACTCTTAAATAATGAGATTGTAACTGTTGACTTTGAACTAGCATCAAGGGGGCTCAAATTTCAGACTCAAGTTTTCAGTGACTGAAAGACACCAGCAAATTCTGAAATTTGGAACTCATTAAATGATGAGATTGAAAGTTAATAACATTTTAACGTTTACGTCTTTTACCATGATGAGAAGTATCAAAACATTTAACATGCTAGCTAGGTTAGTTGGTAAGATTTGGCAAGTTATCAAAACATGTTCAATAATACTCGTGCTGATGTGTTAGTTTGCTTTCAGTGAACGGTTTTGATTTAACGATTGCGATGTTGTGATGTCTGTTTTAAGCATCTGAAGAATATCTTGTCTCTCACTCCCTTGGGAAATAAACCATGTGCACTAATCTCAGAATTTGGTGATTGTAATATGCTTGTGAGATTCATTTACACCAGACGCTATGTTCGTCTCTTAATTTATCTTCTTGGGTTAATTTCATCCTAGATCTACCTTTACATCCAGGTTCAAAAGCATTCCACGAGGCTCCTTCAACACAGAAGGAAGTAAACGGATCCAGAGAGGCTGTTGCGGCAAATGGTTTTCCTAGGTGAGGGAACGTTCAATTTCCTTTTCTCTACCAACTATGAATCATCATAACCAAGGATTGTGATTTCGTTTTTTGAGTTAATTTCGGTTTCCTGATTTTAAGAAATATTTCGGTGTGTAAAGAAAAAAAACGTAAAAATTTCAAGACAATGAATTTTGAGGGTATATTAAATATGTGAAAAAATAATATGCAAGTAAATAAATGTATTAAACACATTAAATGAAACTAAAATGCCTAAAATTAGAAAATCAAGGGAGAGTGTAAAAAAATCAATATATAAGTAGAAGACGTGATAATTAAGAATTAGGGGCTGGTTTCAAAAATCAATAAATAATTAGAAGAAAAAAAACTCAAAATTTACGAAAAAAATCCTCAAAAAAATGTAAATTTTAGTAGCTAATTTTGTATTTTTACGAAAAAAACCCCAAAATTTACAAAAAAAACCTCGAATTTCGAAAAAAACCCTAAAAAAATGTAAAATTTTTTGGCCCTTTTTTTTTTTCTTTTTGTGTCGTAATTTAAAAAAAACTAAAATTTTGGCAAAATTTCGCATAATTTCACGAAATCACAATCCTAGATCATAACTAATCAAACCATGGGGTTCTGTTTTAGTCTGTCTGCAGAGTCAAGACAGACACCAGAAAACGAGGCAGACCCAAAACCCACTAGCTCAAATGATGGTAAAACGACAACAGGCATCCCTCTGGAAGAGTCCTGTGAGCTTTTAAGTGAGGCATCGGTTGAAGTACCAATAAATGACGATGTGGACGGTATTGCCAGTGGATCCGAAAATAATTCCAGTAAACACTCGGAGGAACTATTACACTCAAAACCTGAACCAGACTTCAGCCCAAAGCCAAGATTCAGCACTAGGATTAAAAAGCAGGTGGCAAAGAAGGTAGGGAGATACAGCAAAAGAGGAAGGGGTAGAGGATAATAGTGTTAGGTGTGTTTAATGTAACTGTAATGTAATGTTTTAGTGTGTACAATTCTAGAAGTCTAGGCTAGTTGGCAGGTTTCTGTAATTTATTGTTGTCAAAATACCACGGCTAGTTAGCGTAAGAATATCCAAATCTTGTATACTCGTGCTTGTATACTGATGAGCATGGGATCTTGTAAGATCCATTTGTTTCAATCTTTAGATGTTATTGCCGCCTTAAAATTTTCCGTTGGATGCTGCAGCGTGTGTTCGGCTCTTTGCTATTGTTGTGCATTACTTGTAGCAAGGCACATTCCTAACAACATAATAACTGAAGGAATCCGGTAAGCTAGCGTTGAGATAACTAATGATCAAGAAGTTCTCGACTTCATTTTGTTCAATTTTAACAGATGCAAATTCGAGTACTATATAAACAGTCAGGCTCATCAGTCGAGAGTCCTAGTCTCGATTTTTAGGATACATTTACACAAACAATCACCGAGTCCGTGATCCAAGTTAGCTAGTAATTGCACACTGGTATCATTCTCAGAAATTTTTTATCATGACAGTGAATGATCAGGCACTTTTTGCTATAAAGCAGGCATTGATTGTACAGGTATCAGTGTCTTTTAATGGCTAACACAATCGTTGCTTTATAACCAAAGCTGAGTAAAAATGTCCCCTGATGTTAAGACTGTTTTGTAGGCAAACTAGTAGATTAAATGATCATACAGCAAGGAATTTGTAGTTATTCTTAAGCGTGAACTGTTTCTTCACATCAATATTTTCTGGAAAAAGTTTTAGCTTAAAGTTTGCAGGTAGTTATCACACTTGTTGGGGAAATTTTGACAATTTTCCAATAATACTCCTAGTTCTTGCCAGAATGATCTGCAACTTTACCTTCTTCAGTCACCATGTCCGCATTAAGAGAACCTTGAAAACCTAATTAGGTAGAGACAATAAAAACTTATACCAACATATGCCCATTTGCTTTCATGTGTTTCCTTTGAAACAGAAACAATGCGAAAATTGAGGTAACCATTTGGTACAGAAATAAGCAAAGAGATCAGACCACTGGAATAGCCATCCACAGAGAATTAATGGTTCATTTGAATTCTTTCACGCAAATGGAAGGAGTGGATTTTGGAGGCAAAAACAACTCTAATTACATATTACATTTTCCATTGGTTGGAAGCCTAACTGAACAAGGGATGCAACAATAAGTTCATCCCAACAGAATGTGAGAACTGGTCTAAATCTTTGACATATTTGATACAAAAGAATGAGAGACAGTAATATAAGATCATGCTCGGATCTTGTGTGATTTTTAACTGAAGTTCAGTAAATGTTGGCGTTGTGATTATGCAGACATGAAAGAACGGCAGTAAAGCATAGCAACCAGTACTCCTTGTAACAAATAGACATCCACAGCATTGTTGGAGGAAGCCCAGTTTGCAGAGCATTGGGGAATCTGAAACACAGAATGGTGCACTGATTTTAGTGATTGCTTATATCTGGAAAAGAAACTACAAGTATAGATTTTGAATGTGCATGCAGAAACACAAGGAAATCACCTTCTACCCATAAGAACTCCATGAGCTGACGAGCCACAAGACACAGGAACCCCACGAAAGACATTTTTGTAGTACGGCAAGATTACTTGCCCTGCAATGTATTCACCAAGTGAGAAGTACATAAAAAATTAATCATAAAAGTCATGAAGGTAACAAACACACATGGAATTAAGTAAAGTACCGAATCACGAAAAATACTTGTAAGATGATACAAGGCTACAATTAGAAAATCTTGATGATGCAAGGCTACAATTACAAGTCTAAAGGCTTTTATATGACAAATTAGCCACCCACTATCAGAAGAAAATCTACCATTGTTCTTACCCAATCTTGAAAAGTTGCTCTGTAGCGATGAAACCAAAACTTGGTCAGAGTCACTATTATCCCGATCAATCTTCCTTTGAGATGAAGCCTTAGATGATGAATTTTCATTCAAAGATCCAATCTTTGAAGAATCCAATACGTTGCTACTCTGAGCAGACAGAATATCAAACCAAATTCCAGAAGGAAATCTTCTGTGTCTGACCACCCAAAGAAAAATTTCATTATATGGAGTTGAATGAAGGATTGATACAGTGACCTCAATCATGATACAGATGAAACTCGCAGTCATATTTAGAATGGTGAAGAATATATAGAAAACAGATGTTGTTGGCAATAGAAGTAGCAGTGGAGCAAATAATAAGGATCCAACAACATGTTGCTTCACAGTGTAGTTGTAACTGTCAAATCTCTGCCGAAGCGGGTTCCACTTCCGACCCCTGCAAGAAATTCAGTTTCAGTTAATCACAACTAATAAATCTAAGAAACCAAAATCATGCATTGGTTAACAAGTCTAAGAAATAAAATAGGAATTTTTGGATCTACCCCAGGTCCCCAGCTTCTACGTTCGTTACCCCACCAACCTATGGAAGTTAACCATGGGCATGGAACTTGTAATTTTAACCACCCCTCGAAGAATTGTAAAAAATCCATTAATCAATCAATTAGTTTGCAGAGATGATCTACATATTAATGTTACCGCTAATAAATGAAAATCAAACCATTCTCAAATTCCACCCTCATAATATTAGTCATGTAGAGTTAGGCACAATCTATGCTTTCTGATCTTTGGTGAACTTGGAATAGAATGACTAACAACAATAACAAAAGAAGGATATGCAAACATAGGTTCTCGGAATTCAGAGCTTCATACAAGGGTTTGTGGTTTTTACCTAAAAAGACGCCATAGAGCTGCTAATCCTTTGATCTGTAGTGAATATAGAAACGAGATTGACCAATGAAGAGTTGATACATGGAGAGTTGCTAGCATAATCAGGTCTTTGACTACAGCAGCTGGTACAGTCACCCCAAAAATGATCCCAAACAGAGCAAGCGCTTTTAGGAAATACCAGAAAAGAACGCCCACAAAGAAACCAGAGGGTGGACCAGATTTGAATTACATTGAGGGAAATCATGCCAAGAACTCCTGCTAGTTCTGTATTCAGCTTGAATCCTGCCGGAACCCCCATCAGCCATACACAACCTGAACGCAGCAAACTGTTTGTGAAGTTATGGATGAGATTCATAACCCATGGGTATATAGTGTCCATGTGGTGTAATAGTGCAAAACCGAAGGAACTTCCCATGAGGATGTCTATGGCTGCACTTGACCACATAGAATGCCTTTTTGATGCAGCTCTATGTGCATATTCCACATTTGAGTGAGACCTACAAATTGAATAATTTGGAGAAGTATGAGGAAAGATATATAACAACCCCTCCTTTTCCAAACTAAAACCCAAAAAATTAAAAAACTTATTGAAGTCTACAGCACATGCTTCATAACTGACTGGGCCACTCTTTGGTTCTACTCGAAAATTTTCTAGCTAACAAGTCAACTTGACAGTTGTGATTGTGGTCAAAGCAACAATAAACTATAATCCATCCCTTTGCAAACTCAAGATGTCTAGTTGTCTCAAAGTTGGTATACCATTTAGAATCTAGTTGGTCAATTTTGACCTACAAGATCAACGGAACCAATTTATTATGCAGACCAAAGATAGAACTTATATGTCAGAGACCATGACCTAAGTAGTTGAAGTCAGATAGAGTTTACCTGAAACCGCTATCCTGAAGGAGGACGGGCCAATAAAGAAGCTGACAACTGCGGATGTGAATGTTCTTTGATGTGTAGCAAAATATCTTTGCTATAACTTTGTAGATCAGAGTCTCGGATGCATAAGTGAGAAAGCTATGGAAGACTTGAAGTAAGACGTAGAAGAATGTAGACAATGAAGCAAAAAGTGTGGCTGCTAAATGACACACGAGGGAAGCCAACCTAACAGACACAGAATAGACTATTAGCACCGATGCAAATACCATAGAAAATAATGAGAAAAATAGCTTTTATATGAAACAGAGATTACATGGAAACAGATGAGGACTGGTGAAAAGCTTTTGGAGTCCAAACAACTCTCAAAAGCATTTTTAGCACAAGTAGCACAGTTGATTGCCAAAATGACTGTATCCTATATTTGAAGATTACAATTATCAAAATAAGCAATTAGTTGCAGAATAATAAAAATAACTGCATAAAAAACGAAAACAACTGTGACTGAAAACTCATCATGCTGCATCAAGAAAGTCAGACGTTACCAAGTCCGGCAATGGTGGTTTCTTTTGAAGCTTATCAACCCACATCGGGTTTTTAATTGGCTTCTTCACTAGTTCAGCAGAACCCCAAGAACTGAGAGAGAAATGGTGCGCACCATAGTTTGGTGGCTCATAGACAATGACCTGCAGCCATAAAAATAAGACCAAAAAGAATGCAGAAAAGTAATCATATAACTGGAATGTAAGGGAAGGAGCAAGGATAACCTGACTTACATACGTGAACATCACAGCTAGGGATTAGCTGCCCACCCCAGTGAATGTGATGCAACTTTGGGGTCCAAAGGATGCCCTTTGGGGAATATCTCAGAGGGTGGTAAGAGAATTGGATCCAGTTACCATTTATAATAGACGATTGCCTATATTGTTCTAAGAATCCATTAGGACATACGCTCCTATAGAACTTTGTGGAGCCATCTTCTTCCAACCCAACATCTTGAACTGGCCCATTCAAGCTACTATCTGATGCACAGTAACCCAAAACAGAGAATCATGATTTATCCTGTAGAAGCTGAGGCATTCTCTTATTTGGACACTGCAGAATCCCCTGCTTATGGAAACAAACAAGCAGTGTAAGCACTCTGGGAAATCCCACCATAACAACCACACAATTTTCTGCAAGACACATACAAGCTTTACCTGAAACTCAAACTTTTACAGGGAAATACATATTTCTACAAAACAATAAGGTCCATTAAAAAAATGTTTCAGTTATTGTGCAGACATTACATATTTCAAAGTTGCAAGCATTAACATTGTGGAATTATTCCCACAATGAATAGAGGCTTAACTTGAAGTGATGCCTGGCATGTGCTTTTACGTCCCCAATCACCGTGTGTTGTGTGGTATAGCTGAAGAATCAATTGATTGC
Source organism: Berberis thunbergii (assembly GCA_003290165.1). Taxonomy (NCBI): domain Eukaryota; kingdom Viridiplantae; phylum Streptophyta; class Magnoliopsida; order Ranunculales; family Berberidaceae; genus Berberis; species Berberis thunbergii. The sequence continues at coordinate 13,739 of QNQO01003897.1, read as the reverse complement.
ATTTTGATCTCCTGCTCAATACCCCTTGGTGAAAGAATTTTGGAATATGGCCTCAGCTGAATACCACAGTAATGCCCCAATTTCACCATCTTCCATTGACTGGGTGGAGTGCTTCATTCTGCTTTTGGGAGTTGGACTTGGGGAAGGTTGTTCCATGTTGTAGCTTGAGCCATATGGAGAGAAATAAACATAGAAACTATCAGGGTGTTTATAAGTTTGTAGATAACTGGTGGATAGATATTAAGGTCACTTTGTGGCTATGTGGAAGTGATTGGCAAAATTTCAGAGACAACAGTGTTCTCTGATTGCATGTTTAAGTGGGAAACACTTGTACTTTAACAGTCTTACAAAATTGCATAATTTGTTGGTTGTATCTAGTGTTTTTATTTTCATTAGTCACACCCCCTTGTTTTCTGATTAAAAAGAAGTGTGTTTGTGTCAATTCAAAGAACCGTTTATCGCTGATGCCCTGTTCCAAACTTTATTTGGATTCATTGACTAACAGAATGTCGAATCAGAAACAGATTTGAGGTTATTTAATCAAATGCCAATGAATGGATGGATCACTTTCGGTTATGGGGCATTGTTTATGAATCATCTGCAAATTAGTGAACTTTTACAGGGAAAATAGCCCTAAGGATTACTTGATCAAGCAGACTAAACCTATTTTATATTCCAAAATAGTACACGCTAACATTTGTTTCAAAATCAACCCTGGCAGCTAAGATACAAGATATAATATTTAATTCCATATACATGTACAAGTATCTTGCAGGTTACAACTAGTAGAGATAATTACGGAGTTCATGTGTACCATATATCAACATTTGATCCAATTCAAATGAAGGTCAATTGTTATATGGTTTAAGCTGATTACAAATACAACACGGGAGAGACATTGATACTAAGGAGTCAAATGATGCAAGGGTCCCAAAGCATTTTAGGGAACAAGGGAGTTCGAAACACCTTGAACTTAAAAACTAAAAACTCTGTATCGTTCCCTTCCTATCTGATTGTCTGTGATTAGTATTTGTGAGTAACAAATTTTCACCAATAGTTCGAAAGCAATTGAACTTAAAACAAATTAGGCATAGACAAATTTCAATCAGCAGAATACAAAATTGGGTTTTTCTAATAATGTGGCATTCATTCCCACATCGATCGATTTGACGGCGAATAAGAACTCAACAACAACAAATTCTTGGAAATTATGAACAAATTATTAAAGTGAAATTGGATAAAAACATGAAATGTAAATAGCAGAATTAAAAAAACCTGAAGATCGGATTCGATCGAGATCGAGTTTATAGAAGCTGCTGTGACGACGACGATATCGAAGGAATAGGAATTGGGAGACGAAGGAAGAAACCAACCAAACAAGAAAGCGGAGGCTGGCCGGTGGCAACACGTTGCGAGCTGTTTCGGCCACCAAACTCTAACACTAACCCTGCATTTGAGTCTGGAATTCTTCTTCTTCATCTTACGGGGTGTTCAATCATGTATTTTAATCGATTTGAAATATTTTAAAGTTCATTAAAATACAGGGGTATTCAATAAAGGATTTAAAACAATACAATGAAATCCAATGGTATTCAATCATGGATTTAAATGATTGTTTTATAATCCATTAAAATCATGGGGTATTCAATCATGGATTTTAAACAATACAATAAAATCTAGGGGTATTCAAACAACAAGAGATTTTAATGGATTTGTTGACTTGATGGACTTTGAAGGATTTATTTGTGAAAGATATAAATATCAAAGTCATTTCCAAATCCGGCCTGTTACCCTCGAATTTCAAATACAACTCTCTCTCTCTCTGCAAAAACCTCTCAAAAACACTCGAGAGAGCTCTCTCTCGTTCTGTCCTAATGGCTACTTCAATCTCTGCAACCCTTTCACTTCTCCAACTCACCAACCCCATTCTCCCTCCCTCCTAATCGTCTCTCTCTCACACTCGCTTTTTCGACACAGAGAGACAGCAAAGCAAATTAAAAATTGACCTCTCTAGGTGGGGAAGCAGAACTGAGATGGTGGCGGTTATCACTAAGAGGAGGTCCTCTGTTGCTTATTCTTCTTGTATTGGTGGCGGTGGTGTTGTTTGCTGTGCGATCCGCTCAAGGGGGTTTCCAAACTCCGCCCCATTTCTAGTTTGTTTTCATCAGCGCAAGACAAGGGTTCCGGTTCAATTTGCCTTCTATGTGCTGAGTGCGAACGATGATGATGGTGATTCCTTGAGAAAAGTTCGGTAGAGGAGGTTACAGTGGCTCCATGTTTGGGGAGAGGGCATTTGGATGTGGATGATGATGATGATGGAAGGTGAAGATCACCAGATGATGAAGATGAAACAACCGGAGACATGAACCTAGAGCTCACTTCCCTCACTCGTAATCTGCGAGGAGGAGGATGAGCATGAGGCGGAGGGACCGGAGTCATGGAGATCTTTTGCTGCTGCTGTTGATCTGGAAACATTGAACACACTTTTGCCATTTTTTGTTGAAATGATGTAGAGAAAAAGAAAATCAACAAGAATCCAATCTCTAATTCAATCAATCTATTCGATCCCTCTTCATTAATATCTCCTTCCACTCCCACTGCCACTCCTTCTTCTCATGATCTACTAGCAACACTTTTCAAATGAATAGCATTTGATGATGATGATGGATTTTATCATGAGAAATGAGAAATGAACATGATGATGATGGATATTCAAGATTTTCAAGATCCAACACTTTTCATTTGATTGGAGGATGCTCGCCGGGTGTTTGATGAAATGAGTGACAGAAGGGATTTTTGGTCAGCTATGATTGGTGCGTATGCTAGAGAACGAAAATGGAGCGAAATTTTTGAGCTTTTCTTTTTGATGATGGAGGAAGGAAACTTGCATGACCGGATGATTTTATGCTTGCCAAGATCTTGCAGGTATAAAATTTGATTCAGCTGTAATTTCAGTATGGGGTTGATTTTTTTTTATTATTTTTTTTTCTGCAAAAACTTGCATTCATTCAATGTGGAACTTTTATTACTTAAAATTAGATTCATTTTTTAATAAGGAAGAAGAAATGAGTCAAAGACGATATGGTGTATTCAGAATTATGTGCAATCCATGATATGGTGTATTCAGAATTATGTGCAATCCATAACAATCCTTTATAAAATTCAGAAAATTCAATAATAAAAATCCATCAAAATCCAGTGGATTCTGTAAATTCCACAAAATTCAGTCACATAAAATCCATTAAAATTCAGTGAATTCTGTAAAGTCTTTCAGACTCTATTAAAATCCATGAGATTTAAAGTCTTTCAGACTCTATTAAAATCCATGATTGAATACCCCCCTATTAATTTTTCAGTCGAGTTCGTTCGAGAGTTTAGAGTTTAGAAGCAGAGATTTGAAGAAGAGAAAAAATTAAAAATAAAAATAAAAATAAAAAGAAGAAGATAAAAAAAAAAAATTAAATTTATCATTATTTTGGAGTCTTCTAAATACACCCACCACTTAGTTACACCACCACCGTCTCTCCTACTCCTTCAAGTTTCTCCTTCACATTTTCCCTTTTGGTCACTTCCCTAAGCCATACAATGTCATGATGATCTCGAGAAAATACAGGTTCCAGCATCAGCCCAACATTGAACAGGCCCAAACGGTTCTAAGCTCGCTCAATTCAGTCCGTTAGGCGGACCCGTACTCTCACAACTGCTAGGCCCACACATCTCATAACTATCCTCAATATCCATAAGTCTCATTAAGGCAAGTATCTTAATGATCAGCTTTGGACGGGCAATTACAGCTACTCTATGCTTCCAACCAGGAAGCAAATACTGGAGTACATTCCACACATGGAAACTCCCTTCCATGGATTGCTATTGGATTGAGAACTATCTCCCGCGTATCTAGGAGCATAAGGCTAACAAGGAATTTCCCTTCTGTATCACGACTCCTAATTATAGAAGGATCTCTACGAATATTTTCTTCCTAAACTATGTCTACAATAGCCTGGTAGAACCAGGACTCCTTGTACTATAAATAAGACATGAGATTGGTAAGCTAAGGTACGCTACAAATTTCCTGTTACAACATTACACATTCTTCAAATCCTTGTCTGACTTTAGCATCGGAGTGTCATCGGTTACCACAACGGTGGTCTGTGTCTCACGTGTGTTACTTGTGCAGGTTAGCAGGAATCAGGTCAAAGCAGGAAGCGAAAAATGATTGTATCAGTTTGGCGTCGTCCGTGGGGACGACAAAGTTCTTAAGTTTACACTAAGTGTCGTCTCCTTTCAAAACACAGAGAGATGATGACCACTAGGTCACGCAACAACAGAAAAATGAGGGACGCGTCGAACGCTCATGCTGTCCCTATACCACCTCCTTCAACAACTTCTATCTTGCACGGGCAGGCGATCCATGCTACTATACCGACAGCAGTACCGACGGACCCTAGAATCGATACGCTGGCATCTCAAATACAACAGATCGTCAAGGCGGTGGAGGCTCTCACGCGAAAAAATCCACCACCCGCTAATGGAAACCATGAGCAGCACAGACCTCCGCTTTCCAGAAGATGATAGGGAGCAAGCTCAGGAGCGCTAAGCCCCCGCTAGTTATCATTAGACTAAGGGAGGCTACATAGCTAATACTGAGCTCACCGCCAGGACATAGAGGCTCGACCTAGGAAACCCCCTTCACAAATGGGCACACGATCCGGATGTACCCTATCGCCTATTCATCCACCATTTGTGGACTGGATCATGAATGAGGCCCTTCCGAGGAAGGTCACTCCCCCGAAGCTCGAGTTCTACGGCGGAACCACCGATTCTTTTGATTACATGCGCCATTACCAGTACATAATGACCCTTAAAGAATGATCTAAATCCGTCATGTGTGGGACTTTTCTCAGTAATATGAAAAGCTCAGCACTGACGTGGTTCCACAGCCTTTCGCCGAAGTCCATCGACTCCTTCAAAACGCTGGCAAATGAATTCCTGACATGTTTTGTCCGGAGCCAACATTTTCAAAAAGGCCCACACTACATACTCCCTCTGAAGCATAGATCCGGCGAGAGACTCCGAGAGTATGTCACGTGCTTCAACAATGAGTTGACCCTCATCGACCGGTGCAACGACGATACAGCCATGACGACCTTCACTGCGGGACTTAAAGAGGGAAAACTTTATGAGGACCTCACCTTGGAGTCATCCTCTAGACATGGCGAAGCTCCTCAAGAGCGTCCAGAGACACATCACTTTAGAAGAGTCAATGACCGTTAAAAGGAAAATCGAATGCGAGAAGAAGCCCTCCGCTCCCAGGGACAAGAAGGAGGGAAAGAGACACGAGGATGAGGAACAGAGCAAAAAGAAGTGCATTGACAACAGGCCGAACGCTGGTCGGTTCAGGCCAGAGAAATCGTCCAACTATGTTGGATCCAGAGCGGTGACATCCCTAAATGCTAACCTGTCAGACGTACTAAACTCAATGAAAAGCTGGGAGGAACTGAAGTGACCCCCAAAGACACGCGAATACCTTTCTAATCGTGACAATGACAAGTACTATGCGTACCACAAGGAAGGTGGCCACGACACTAGTGACTGCCGCAAGAGTATGAGATATAAGGTTGAGTACTGGATTCACAGAGGCAAAGTGAAAGAGTTCCTGAAGTTTGAGAAGCGAACAGAACAAACAAAGGACAAGGGGAGTCAGTTGAAGAAATAAATAAGAAGACTCCAGATATATTATGTGTCCTTCATGGAGTCGAACCAAATGAAAGCCAGACATACAGGCCTCGCAAGCGGACTCTACTGGACATGCAAACACAACCCGCGAATGGTGACAGACACATTTGCCACTCAAGGATTCAGAACCCCATCCCCACCTTAACCTTTACGGACAAGGAGCTCGAAGGAGTCTGAGCGCCACATTACGACGCCTTAGTCATCTCGGTCTCCATAGTAAGGTGGGAAGTAAAGAGAGCCCTGGTTGACATAGGAAGTCCGCTTAACGTTCTGTTCTACAACACATTCCGCAACATGGACTTCAATGAGGAAAACCTGACGTCTTCGGAACACCCGCTGATTGGATTCAGTGGGGAGAAGTGCTTCCCCATTAGAAATATAAGGTTAGCTACGGTAGCAGGATAACCGCAGCTTAAGAAGGTCATATTTTTAGACTTCATGGTGGTAGACGCACCATCATCCTACAATCTCATCCTGGTAAGACCATGGCTCCACTAGATGGAAACAGTGGTTTCCACCCTTTACCAGTGTGTTAAGTATATTGCTAACCACTTCGAATGAACAATACGTGGAGACCAATTTACGACACGAGGCTGCCATTACGCCGCATTGAAACAGATAGAGTGTTCCTAGATTCAGCTACATCCTGCGGAGCAGTCTGACCCATGCAAGACCAAACGATGGCAGAAATATCATTCTCAAGTGGTACAGGAACAATAAGCTCTTCCGCCCAGCAAGTCGAAAGGGCCATGGCAAGCGGAAACGCATCCTCCAGACATTTCGTGGGAACGAAGATCTACCCCTTTGCAAGGTTTACTCTTCAGTAACCTGTGAGCCTCGACAGTCTGCTAAATGATCCACGAGAGCAACCCGAATTCACTTCAAAGTCAGGATCAGTTTCTCTTTGTCGACAATTAATTTGCTTTAAATTATTTGTTTATCTTTTCATAGTCAATATTGAGTTTTAGTTTTTAAAAGACTTATGTGATTTTCAATCATTTAAGAAATAAAGGAAAAATTACGAAAACAAGCTCTATTGATTATTGCAAAGATGTAACAACAAACACCTTGACACAGATACAAAAGACTACATATTACGCACGCCATGAGGCGGATACAAATAACGGTATACTGAAGGCATATGGTAAACATGGAGTGAGGACTTGCTTAAACTGTTTAACCACATTAACAACACGAATAGTCCAAAGCAAGTAGCCTGCAACAGAACCATGATCTAGCAAATGCAACTCTCAAATATTGTCTGTGGGGGTACAAAATCGGCAACCGGGAGTCCCGCGACAAGCCACAACTAGATACGACCAAATCACACGCTTGATCAGGCGAAACAAATGAACCTGGGACAAGTATCAGGTTGATGTAGGCAAAGTGCACCTTTCGGCTGTAGGGATTAGAGGGGCGTCCAACAGTCAATGGCCCAATCCATGGACCATGTCCAACTCCTCTTCATATCGAGATCCCGAATTCTAGCGCAAGGTAAGGCAACGAGGTTAATCGAGAAGTGGCGGAGGCAACCACCACAGAGTTGAACGATGGTGCTATATCTGAAATTAAACATTTCAGGAACAACGATAAGGCCAACACATGAACAACAGACTCTTCCCTTGGGAGAGCATCCGTACTACTTCTCTGCGATATGAAAAGAAATTACAAGACCTCAGCAGATCAACTATGTGCTCACCCACAATAGGTGACCATGCACAACAACAACTATCTTTGTGCACGACCAGTGCAAATGTCAGAACATTCGGAGACTCCAAAGACGGAATTCCACCTTTGGAAAACTCAAAGCATTTTCTTCAGCTTTTGGGAAACCCAAAGCGTTTTCTTAAAGCAAAAACATTACATGAGATAAACTCTGCGAAGGATAATGCCTACAACGATTAGAAAACACTATTATATAGACATGATGGTTCACCAAGCAGACACTCCAGCATTAACTGCCAAACATTGAATACATTATGGGAAACGAGAAGACGACGGTTCCCAAGGAAACTGCGCAGACCACGTCATTCAAATTGATGGCACTGCACGCAACCCCATCAATTTAAGGGGAGTAACCGATACTCAACCGTCACGCAGCCTACGCCGTACATGTGTTGTCGCCCGATTTACGCCGTACACACAGCGCACCGTGCATTAGCTCTTCCTCTGCAGGCCCATGGGCACATCCTATTACTCAAACAACATTTTATCACATGCTTGGCACGAGCACAAAAGATCCTAGTCAACCCTGACATACGGATCGCACTAGCAGATCACTAGCTGATTCAAGGTAACTTTGTCAACCCTATGCACCAAGCAGATGGACTATGTTTGCACGCCCCCAAGCAGGCTGAACCTCTTTTTCAAACCAAGCAATCTTAGTCGGCCAGAGCTGATGACAATGGCTTCTGGTTCAACCCGACACCTAGTCCGCTTAGCACAAGCATCGACGATTTAGGAAGTGAGAGTCTAATCAGTGTTATCACGCTTGGTGACGACGACTTGCCAGGGATCATCGCCGAACCTAATCAAGTAAGGCTAGCTGCTGACGAATAGCAACGAAAGCTTCTGATCAAAACATGGACTTATAGCCCCCGCTGCGAGGGTGTAGATAGTCTAGAAGGTAGGAGCCTAGTCAGCCCCGAACTGATTTCGACGGTTTGCCATGGGACCACTACTTTTTCGCTTGGCCGCCAAATCAATAAACCTGGACTCGTAGCCCCTACTGCGGCGTGGCCGCTAAATCATTAAACATGGACTTGTAGCCCCGACTGCAAGGGTGTGATAGTCCAGAAGATGGGAGCCTAGTCAGTCCCGAACTAATTTCGACGGCTTGCCAAGAGACCAATGCTTTTCAGCGTGGTCGCAAAACCACCAAACATGGACTTGTAGCCTGCGCTGCGAGGGCGTAGATAGTCTAGAAGGTGGGAGCCTAATCATCCACGACCTGATTTCGACAACTTGCCACGGGACTACTGTTTTTCAGCGTGGCTGTCGAAAACTCCCAAATTTGTAGCTTGATTGTAGCTTGATGCGCACAGGTGTAGATGATTTGGAAGGTGGGAGCCTAGTTAGTCCCGATGGTTTGCCATGGGACCACTGCTTTTCAGCCTGGTCGCCAAACTCATTTCAGCGTAGCCCCCACCGCACGGGGAGGGTGTAGATGATTCGAAAGGTGGGAGCCCAGTGAACTGATTTTGATAGCTTGCCACGTGAATATTGTTTTTCAGCCTGGTTGCCAAACATTTACTCCCCGAATCTGTAGTTCACTTTACTCGGTCATAAGCGATTTCGAAGGTGGGAGCCTAGTCAGTCCTGAACTGACTCCGACAGCTTGCCACGAGTTCACTGTTTTTCAGCATGGTCGCCAAACATGAATCTAGCCGAGTCAACATCTTCATGCTCAAATGGATTGACATTCTAAAATTAGTGAAGGTCATTCGCACTGATACATAGATCGTACGACCAGTGCTCAAATGAGAGCTACTTAGGATTTCAACCCGAGCTTACGGCGCCTGACTCGGCATGACCATTCTGACACTTACACTCGCCCATCGCAACTCACTCACAGCAGCAGCTGTAGCCGATTGATCAGACTAACAAGGTGAGCCTCAAACAACTTACCTTGGGGACAAGACACAGCTCGGGTGAATCAACCCTCAGCTAAACTGTCCTCAACATGACCCATACTGGACATGACTACACAACAATGACCCCGAGTCATCCACAATACAAAGCGGTCAAGATCTCTATGCAAACAAACCAGTCAACGTTCTATTGCTTCAACCATCCTATGCCAAAGCAAGACGACAAGGCGAAATGAAAAACATGTAATAGAGACAACAAACACGAAACGGATAAAACTGTTTTCATTAACGGTCAGAATGAAAAGGGGTACAATCACACCAAGGCTACTCCTTATCAGGAGAAGGTATAGAAACAAAAGAGCTAAGCCTATTAGAAGATGCAACAGAAGTTGTGTCCACATGCGCCACGACCTGGACATCAGGGCCCAAACTGTCTTCCTCATTCGATGATGCAGAGGTAACAGACAAGTCTACATATGACATCTTCTTATAGCAGCCGAGATCTCACTTTGGATGTTCCTTCTCCAGCCGGCCATATACAATCTAGCGGAACTCACACTTGCCTTGCTCCTGAAAAAGCTCTTCCTTTCGTACCTTTGCGTCAACAAGTTCACGCTCCAGTAGACCTGAGACTGCTCGGTGGCCAGACTGCTCTTCACAACACTAATATCATGCCACTCCAATTCGAGTTGATCCTCATCCTTTCTCACCTCTCGAGCATAAAACTCCACATCGGATTTCAACCGTTGCTTCTCAGCACCCCAGTCGGCTTCCCTTGAATCACTATTTTCAGCAAGAGACCACAGTTCATAGCATGCCTTAGCAGCAACTTCCTGTGCAACCTCGACTTATCGATGGATCCAACTCAACTCCTACTTAAGTTCGACCCTCTCAAACACCACCTTTGACAGATTACGCTCAAGGTCCTCCAAACGAGCCCTTTGAATCTCAACGGTCATACTTGGCTGATCCAGCCTCTACTCCTCGGCCTGCTTTTTCAGCTGCTCAATTTCATAGAGTGCGTTAGAATATAGCATCTATATGTGCGAGAAGACACGCTCCAAGGTGTATACCTGATGGAGATTTTATTAACCTAAATTAATAAGTTAATAAACCCTACTTGTAATACCGCAAGTGCATGGTTGTCTAACTAGTAGACAGTGGCAAATACGGTTCGATCCCAAGAGGATTGACGAGACAGTAGAATTCTAAGAGTTATTTAAACTAATTTAGAGTTAGGGGTTGCAGCATATGAAAATTACTAAATTAAGAGAACTAAATTGACAATTAAAATTAAATTGATAAGATGATGAAGAGATTGGACTGAGACATCGAATCCACCACAGGTTCTTCGAGATTTGTGTAATCTAAATTATTGTTTTCAAAAATCAATACGACTAACCTAAAGATTAATCTAAGTTCGCAATTGATTTCAGCAAAGGCATAAACCCCTAGCATTGCGTGTCTTCTTACGACACACATAATCACAGGTTTATTTTAACTAATTCTAAACTCTATCATTGCATGTCTTCTTACAGCACACACAATCACATATTCAAATTAATTGATTAAAACATGTTTTGAATATCAACAAAGGGTACTTCTAACTACCGATTAGTCTAGATAATTATTTCTGATATAATCGGTGAAAGCAAATTATTGAAATTCAGAAATCAACTGTGTTTAACATTCAAACATATGGTAAACAATAAATTCAGATACGACAAACTCTAGGAAACCCTGTGGTTTCATCTTCACCTCGGCGTGGGGTCTAGAAGATCATGGTGGATGACATCACAACACCAGTGTAGGTGAAGTCCATCTCAGCATGAACACACACCCCGAGAAATAGCTGCAAATGCACTATGGTGGTACATAGCAGAAACGCACGGTGCAAATAACCAAACTGTTTTAAAAAACAGGGAGAGAGGAAAAAAGAGAGTTTGCAACGAGAGAGAGGGAATGAAGAGATGGGGCTTCGTCACTGACTCTGTCGCGAGGTGGAACAGGGCAGTGACGTGGGTTTGTGACTCGGCCGTCGAGATAGAGTGGGGGGAGAGGGAGGTGATGAACCATCGTGGTGGTCGTGGTGTTGTGTTGGCTACGAGCTCTGTCTCGTGATGGTGAACACTGATTGGTAGATAAATAGGGACGGTGTTGGACGTGCAAAACAGGGAGGTGCTTCGTGTTTTGTGCGCGAGGACGTGAGGCTATGGAGGAAGACTAGGAGGTGGTGATGGCGGGATGATCGCACTGCCGGTTCTCCTATCGAGCGAGGATCGTCGGCAGGGTGGATGTGGCGTGGTGGCTGGAAAAGAGATGAGAAGAAAAGCAACGTGAAAGAGTCTTTCCTCCAAAAGGAGGAGAGGATCAGGAAAAGAGGAGAGAGGAAACCTAAATATGGTTCTCCTATTTCCTTGTTAAGTTGGGCTTGGGTTTCTAGGTTAGTTTTTTGGGCTTGGGCTTAGGTTAAATTAGATGGACCTAGGTTTGTTTGGGTTAGGTTTAGATATGTGACCCGCTACTTTGTATCACCACTAGAATCAACCAATTAATCCTTCCTCAAATTGTCGCCTTAATGCGATTTCATCGTTCACGCTCAAATTCCTACAAAGACATGAAAACGAAATAATTAGAATAAAATATAATAATCGAAACACTAACATATATAAATTAAGGGATATATTATGTAATAATTACGTGACAATCAATACCCTCTTGCGAGTCGCATCGACTTCCGTCCCAGCAACGGCTGCGTGGCTCAAATGAGACATACACAACATAAGGTACTTTAAGCCCTTATCCATACATCCTTCAAACATATTCTCCTCGGGTTTTAGAACGTGATCTATCAACCAGCTGTGACGCATGCTTATATGCTTCCTCGAAGCATACTCTACGTCCACCTCTTGGTGCTAGACTTGTGAACTCATCTTCACCAAGTCCGGTGCAAATCGGCCTATCTGTGCACCCAGATGAAGCTTCATCGGGTTAGGAATTACGCCAGTGCCACCCTTCATGGTTGCCACCGTCCTCAGGCTCTCCTCCGTGGCTTTCCCTTGTCACTAACAACCAACCCTTTGATACGAAACGACTTAATGGGGTTCGGAGGTAGATGAGGAAACGAATTATCCAAATGGCCCTCCAACACTTCAAATTGTGGCCTAGAGCGAGATGATGAGCAATTCAGATTACAGGGGACATGACCAGTACCGCCACCACTCTCTAGCAAAGCAGCAATGGTGTGATCAAATTTTACAGCCTCGGGCAAATCTTCACGGGAACCTTCTACGGGAACGGTCCCACGCGATTCAGCACCAGCAAAAGCTACCATTGCAACCCGCAATAGGCGAACATCCAAAGCTTCGACATGCGCATCACTAAGGCTTGAACTATCTACAACTACTGCAAACTGCAAGTAATCTTTCCCCAAGCCGGAAACGTCGGTCTCGCCCCAACAGGCCTAGTAGACTCGCACTCTTCCCTCACTGGAGCGGGTAGTGCCAAAGATGACCCAGTTCTAACACGAGACCTCTTCCTCGCGAAAGAGGCAAGTGTTTCAGAGGGATCCTCAGCTTCAGACAGAACGAGAGCTTTGGCACAAGCAGTCTTCCTCTTCCTCGAAGGGGCCCATCTTCCACTTTAATTTGCGAAGTTCTGTACAGAGTGGGGGCAACGTGCCAGTTGTCCCACAACATACTACGAATGAAGTTGAAAACTCTTATTACATCGACCACATTCCTTTTCGGCAAGTCGCGGAACGTCTCTCTGGTGTTTTGCTCCGCTGAGGTAAGACGAGTGATAAGAAACCTTCCAGCAAGAAAACACAAGCAATGATTAGTTAGCCCGCTAACAAGCATATCAAAGTCACGAGAAAAAGGCTAAATTTATGAAACGGCCTGAACTGTCGCTCAAGCGGACGACCCTTGCATCGAAAATACTTCGAATCCGTCGGAGCCAAGAAGCAGTACTTCTGCCAAAACTTGAAGTCATTAGGCAGATTAATGAAACAAGCTTGCGACATCATCTTACAGACAACATTACTCTTCAGTCGGGGAGAAGTCAGCTACTTAATTACCCATGGAGTCATTGCGACACCGGCTCAGGCACTGAGCAAAATCATGATGATGATCCTATATCCATTAGGCCCCAATTGGGCTGGAGGAATCCATAAAAGATCCAAAAACTCCCAAATCATGTCCAGAACTGGAAAATGCACTCCGATCTAAAGCATCCCACGATGCAAGTAGATGAAACCAGTCGGTGGTGACATTGGCATTTGGTCACCCAACATGACATACAACAGCAAGTCCTCAAGAACTCCAAACTTCGTACGAATTTCAGCAAGGCCAGGCTCGGACAACAGCCTGTCTTCGAAAAACTTCAAGCCCTTGGCTAAGATTGCGTCGTCAT
>QNQO01003896.1:0-40650 GCA_003290165.1 Berberis thunbergii | reverse complement strand
CGCAATCGGCCTGGGACGGTGCGTGCAGCGGCGGACAACGCTTGATCTGGGAGAGTCACAGTGGCGCCTCGTAGGCCACCGCTGATTCCGAACCCGAACCTTCGCTGCTGCTTGCATGACTGCTCACCTCCCATTTCTTGTGTTGTTTGCTTTGAGAAGATAAAAACAGAGGAAGGATAAAGCAAAAGAGAAAGAGAAAGAAAAGAATTTTTTTTTTAACGGATAAAGCGCTATACTAAATATAAGTAGGATAGCGCTTCGAAAGCGCTATGCAACACTTTAAAAGCGCTATGGTAGCTTTGGTAACGTTTTTTCCCATAGCGTTTTTTAAAGCGCTATCTAAGACATAACTAAGATAGCGCTTAACTGAAAAAAAATTAAAAGCGCTATTGTATGTTTTTTTTGTTTTTTTTATTTTTTAAGACAAATAAGCGCTATCCTAGTGCCCACTTGGATAGCTCTTTAAAAAAGCGCTATCTAAGTGGCGTTACCTAAGCTAATATTTGTAGTAGTGTTATGCGAGAGCCATTCATACTGGCATTCTATTGGCTGTTAGGGTTTTGCATTCGGTGGTTGGACTTGTGGTAACCAAGAATATTTGTTTTCTCCTCTCCCATGCTATTTTGGGAAACTTAATGATACTATAGGGACTGGTCGAGGTTTTAGTTTTATGCTTTCGTCAAATCCGACCATTTCAACTTGCAAGGTCGATATATTTTGCAGTCGTTCCAAGTTCCCAACAAATGGAAGGATCTGCAATTGTATGTGGAAGAACAAATGATCAATGTTCATTTCTTGAAGCTTTATGTGGTTGTTGTGGAGTCATTCCTTTCTGAGGATGTTGTAGCACGTAGTGGCTTGTACATTATGAATGAGGTTGAACCAGTTTTGCTTACTAAATCTGAGATGCTGAGATTGCTGCTTGTGCTATTTTTCTTGGTGTTAGTGATGCTAGCATTGATGGGAAAGTAAGCTCTGACAAGGATGTTACGGATCTCAATGCTTTTGTTAACATTGGGTTGCAAGCAAGACCACTCGGAAGAGGAAGCTTTCCAGGCCTGCTAGTCCGTCAAAGCAATCGGCGATAAGCCCTGGTCGTGTCCCCAAGAGGAAACAATTTTCTGGTTCCACTTGTGGTACTACTCGGACTGCTCCTCGTCCAAGTTCATCTCATAAGGAGGGTAGGAAAGATGGTCACCTTTCTCTTGAGGAGGTCAGGAGATAAATCTAGCAATGGAGAGGAGCAAGAAGGAGGTAACTCTTCCGTTAAACGATAATAAGAAGAGGCTCCTTTCAGCTTACGGTGTGCCGGACTTAGTTGAATGGTCTGATGATAACCCTCGAGTTATTGACAACAAGATGCTTCAGCTCATTACGACCAATACCGAGTACGACAAAGACCCTGGGCGACTTCGAGTTTAATCCTTGGTGCGAATAGGAGGTCACGATTGTGGTCAGAGTTCTGAGGCTCTTCCTCCACATTTTCCTCCCATTTGCATTGAGAGCGGAGTGTAATTCATTATTTCTCCTCTTGCATGTCCGACTTCTACCACTACTACTTGTTCCACTCCTTCCATGACCGCTTCACATCAAAACAGCAAGAGTGATTTTTCTGTTATCACCGATACTCCAACCGTTCTTCTGTCAGTTGGGGGTGGGTCCTCTATACTTCATGATCCCCGAGTTCTTCATCAATGGATTAGTTGGAAGGAGCCCAACACAGAAGAGATTCGTATTAAGTCACATGGAAAGTTTAGTTGGTTAATGAGATTGACGTGCAGGATAGTGCACACAATTTGATCAATGAGTGGCATAGGCGGATGGCGGAAAAGGCTTAGATACCCGTGTGGGAGCCTAGTGGTCATCTCGACCATGGTTTCAAACAATAATGGATAGGATAAATCACCTCACTTATGGTGGGGTGATTGAGTCGGACTATCAGGCTGCTCGTGGTCAAGTGACTGCTCTTGAAAGGAAGGTGGCAACACAGTTACTGGTGTTTTCTCATGTTTTTGTCAGTTGGACGTATTGAAAGCACAATAAGCGGAGCAGGAAAAGGCAACTGAGACTACTCGGCCTCTCTAAGGGAGGTGGAGGCTACGCGAGATAAATTCGCTACTGAGCTTGAGTCCTCGATGGTTGAGTTGAATGGAGTCTGTGCTCGGTTGGACGAGTGCAAACGGAGTTGTCTGTTGACAAGGCTGGTCATGATGAGGCAATGCGCTCCGTTATTGAGCAATCCGTCATCCATAAGGTTACTGAGGATTGAATGGAGAAGTTAACAACTGCGCTTGATGATATTAAGACAGATATTTCCGCAATGTTGACCACCGTTGAAAGACAATTTATTTCGATCAAGAACGAGCTTGTTGCAACCAAAAAACAGACTAAGGATTGCAGAAGCGGCGGATTGGAAAAGAGTTGTTGAGGACGAATCAAATTTCTTGACTACATTGAGGGGGATGGTCTTGATTTGTCCAAGTATCGTGGTTTAGTCGACCAAGTTTTAAAAGATGGTGATGGCGATAAAGGTATTATGGATCAACCAAGTGATCTGGTGGATGAAGAACCATGGTTTCTTCCTCCTTCTGATCTTGCTTCATCACCTATTCTTGTCGCTGAAGAGATAGCTTCCTCTCCTGCTGCTGCTGATGTTGTTGCCCCTTCTTCCATCAAATGCTTCTGCTAATAATGCTTTGATCACCTCTATTGTTTCGTCTCCAACTATTTTATCTTCTTCCCCAGATGTAACAGAATAGTTTTGTGAATGAAAAATTCTTCCCAGTTGATATTTATCTGTTGTATTTTATTGTAATCGTTGCTTGCTGACTTACATGTTCTTCCTTTATAGTCATAATTTGTTTATTGTCTTGAATCAATAACGTTATCCCATAAAAAAATGTTAAGTGTTCGTTAACCTTGTTATTCGTATTTTCTATGCTTTGGTAATTTTGGCTTGTGTGTATTTCTATTTTTGCAATTGTTCTTTCACCATTTGAAGCTTTCATTTCTTTGGTCGTTTTGATAGGGCAGAGAAGCTTTACCGGCGCATTTTGATTTAGTCATTCATACTTTTGCGTATCTACTTCATGGTCGGATGTGTCAAGGCTTTTGTAGATGTACTACCTGGTCCAATATTGATATTCACGTAATTATTACATAATATATCTCTTAATTTATATATGTTAGTGTTTCAATTAGTATATTTTATTCTAATTATTTCATTTTCATGTCTTTATAGGAATTTGAGAGTAAACGATGAAATCACATTAATGCGACAATTTAAGGAATGATCAATTGGTTGATTGTACGGCGATACAAAGTAAAGGGTCACATATCTAAACCTAACCCAAATAAACCTAGGTCCACCTAATTTAACCTAAGGCCAAACCCTAAAGGCTAATCTAGAAACCAAGCCCAAGGAAATAAGAGAACCTATTTAGGTCTTCCTCATTTTTAAAGAAAACTCTCTTTTCTCTTCTTCTACGTTTTTTCTCCTTTCTTTTTCGGCAGCCACCTCTCTTCTCCTCTCATTTCCTCTCCTTTGCAGAAACATAGAAACCTTCGTTTCTCGCCACTAACCAACCGCCATCGCCGCCATCTCACTGTTTCGTACAACCACATCCTACCATCAACAACCAACCAAAAGACAACCTACGCACAGCCACGAAACAGAGCAGCCCCCTCTCCTCTCCCCTTCCACGCCACCGGTCTAGTATCCACACGCCGAGCACACCATCAGACGCAAACCTCCTCCTCTTTCCTGTTTTCCTCTCTCTCAACCGCCGCCCTTGTTCCACCTCGTGATAGAGCTCCACTGCCCTATCTCCTCTTCTTCTTCGATCTTTTTCTCTGTTCATCCATTCTCCCGTCCCTCTCTCTCTTGCAAGGACCGGAGCTCGTCGGAGGAACAAAGCTCCCAAGTAGTAGCCAGAAACAGGGAGGCACCTCCTTATTTTCACCGCCCCTGTTCCTCTTCCTCCTTCGCGTATTTTCCCCCTCTCGTTGTTTCCTCACCCTCTCTCTATCTTCTTGCAGGTACCGGAGCTGGTCGGAGAAGAGGACACTCGCGAGGAGTGAAGAACCAGAGAGACGCAGCACGGGTGCTCGCTGGAGACGACGAGGCTTGCTCTGGGGGGGGAGAAATGTTTTTCAAAATAGTTGACTATTTGCACCCCAGTCCATTACTCTGAACCACCATAGCCTACCAGCAGCCTTTTCTCGGGATTCATGTTCGCGCAGGAGATGAATTCCACCTCCATTGATGCTGTGACAAACCGCCACCATGAACGTCTAGAAGCCCCCGCGCCTAGGCAAAGATGAAACCACAGGGTTTCCTAGATGTTTTTGTAGTTGAATTTATGTTTTCTAATATCTTGAACGTTAAACACATTTGATTTATGAGTAACAATAATTTGCTTTCACCGATTATATTCTGATTAACTATCTAGACTAGTCGATAGTAGAATACCCTTATGATATTCAAAGCCAGCTTTAATCAATTGTTCTGAATCTGTGATTGTGTGTGCCGTAAGAAGACATGCATGCTAGGTTTAGAATTAGTTAAAATAAACCTATAATTGTGTGTGCCTTAAGAAGACACGCAATGCTAGGTTTTATACTTTTGCTGAAATCAATTGTGAACTTAGATTAATTTAGGTTAGTTATGTTAATCTTGAATACAATAATTTGATTACACAAATCTTGAAGAACCTGTGGTGATTCGATGTCTCGGTCCCCATTCTATCATCTTATCAGTTTTAATTTTAGTTGTCTATTTCATTGTTAATTTAGTAATTTCATCTGTTGTAATCCCCAACTCTATATTTGTTCAAATAAGTCTTAGAATTTGACCTGTCCCGTCAATCCTCGTGGCATCGACAGTATTTTCCATTGTCTACCAGTTAGACAGTCCGGCATCCTTTGCAGTATTACAAGTAGGGGTTTATTAGCTTATTAATTTAGGTATAAAAACTCCATCAAGTTTTTGGTGCCATTGCCCGGGGATTGTAATGTACAATAAAAATCTAGGGTTGTTTTTGCGAGTTTATAAAATTAGGTTTAATTTTCTTTTAGTAACAGTGTTACGAGTCATTTTCTTATTTGTTTTATTTGATTGAGCATGAATTGTTTTCTTGCATTTATTTTGCAGTGGTCACACACATAGGAGCTCAAATGGGAACGAAGTGAAATATTGCGATTGTGAAGAAACTCTCAGAAATCGACTTCTACCGCGCGTCGCAAGTAACCCGAAAGAGGTTCATGCTGGAGGTAACATCTACCCACTGCATCTACAACGCGGTTTCTGTGTGTTTCACTTGTGTTTAGCTTGTGCTAGGTAGTATTGGCATGCAAATTTGGAATAGTGGCAGGATTGAGTTGCAAACTTCCGTGCCCTTCTCCCCGCGGATAGGTTAATCACCATTACTTTAGGGTTAGGAGCCAAAGCCTCACTATTAAAATTTGTAGCAAGATAATTATCTAGGATAGGCTTGACGCTCATAGGACCCTCTTTGGACGTTTGATAGCTTTAAAGTGTCGAGTGAAGGAACATATCCCATCTGGGAACAGTTCTTGAACTGGCATTTTACTTTGAGCTAGAGAGTGGAAAAGAGTAGGAGCAACTCTGTAGTTGCGGATTGATAGGAAATTTGTTGTGCCTCTCCCACGTTAGGTAAATTTAATTGAATTTCATCCCTGCATTAGGTAAAAAAAGCTCTAAGGTCGCCTGCTATTCCATTTTGTTTTGTGCATCATTTTACGTGTCATTTAGGGGATCCCGTTGTTTTTAATTTTTTTAGAGTTGGGTTAACCTCAAATAGTGGTTAGGCTTGCATAAAATAAATAAAAATAAAAAAATATATAAAAATAAAATTGAAGTCTGTCTAAGAGTGTTGACTTAAACCTTCGTTATCCAGTAGTTTATGCATACTTGGGTACGTGGATTCTAAGAGTAGACTTGTCCGACAAGAAATCGAGGAGTTCTTTGAAGTCCCCATTACCTATTTAGGTTCATCATCCTTATCCACTGAGATGGCTGAGGGGAAGGCCTTTAAGGATTACTTCGCCCCTCTTCCTAGTAGTGCTCCATCTTGCATTGCCTTACCTGAGACAAATGCAAACAAGTTTCGAACTCAAACGATCTATTATTCATCTCTTGCCCACTTTTTATGGTTTTGAGAAAGAGGACCCTTATCTTCATGTCAAAGAATTTCTTGACATCTGCACTACCCTGAAGTACCAAACGTTTCTGATGATTCGGTCCGTCTTAGGTTATTTTCCTTTTCTCTAAAAGATAAGGCAAAATCGTGGTTAAATGCATTAGAGACATGATCCATCGCATCATGGGATGCGTTGTCAAGAACGTTCTTAATAAAATACTTCCCCATTCATAAAATGAATGCTCTCCGACGAGATTATCTAATTTTCAACAGAAAAAGGGCAGACATTTCTATGAATGAAGGGAAAGGTTTCAATGAGCTCATTGTCAGGTGTCCCCATCATAGATTCGAGAAGTGGCGGCTAGTTCAATACTTCCAAGACTGGTTTAACCCCTCAAAACCATCGTATGATTGATGCCACTAGTGGTGGGTATTAATGAAAATGAGTGTCAATGAAATTTGGGAATTCTTTGGAAACGTTTTTCGAAAATGCTCAGCAATGGGATTATTCGAGAAAGGAGTCTGATAGGTGTAAGGGCGATCTATATGAAGTTAGAGATGCATTTGTTCAACCAACTTTTTCCTCAAAGTTAGAGACGACTGTTTATGACCATGACTCAAAAGATAGATGCACTTTGAATTTGAGTCAACTTGTACTTCCCATAAATGCTTCATCTGAAGTATGTGTTGCATGTTCGAGTCCTGGTCATTCAATAGCTAGTTGTGACTTGCAAAACGATTATCCTGCATACTATGTTGAGCAAATCAACTCTTTTAATGCGATGCAGCGACTTGGCAACAATCTGCAACCTAACTATTACAATTCAGGGTTTGCCAAACATCCAAGTCTCTCCTAGACCATGGCCCACACCAAGGGGGACCTGTTGTTGTCTCCCAGGTTCCTCAAGCATCTAGCTCTGTTAGGGCCTCACCTTAACCAAGTTCCTCCATCCAACACATCAAGTTTAGCGGAAATGGTTAATCGGTTTTTGTAGCGCTCAGAAAGTATAATTGACCAGCATTCTAAGGAAATATCTGAGTTGAAAGCCAAGACTCAACACCAATCTCATGCCCTCAATAGACTTGAGATAGTTGTGAGTAAGATTACTCAGTCCTTTATGGAGAAAGAGCTAGGGAGATTTCCTAGTCAACCTGTTCCA
The DNA here is from genome assembly GCA_003290165.1 of Berberis thunbergii. Taxonomy (NCBI): domain Eukaryota; kingdom Viridiplantae; phylum Streptophyta; class Magnoliopsida; order Ranunculales; family Berberidaceae; genus Berberis; species Berberis thunbergii. Next base: position 33,329 of record QNQO01003896.1, on the reverse strand, counting down.
AACCAAAAGGGTCAATTCACACTTGGTAGTACATCTGAGTCACACCATGAAGATGTCCAATCTATTACTACCTTTCTGAGTGGAAATTCAGGTTGACAATCGGGTACAAGTGCCTGATCCGAGTGTTGTTGCATTTTCGTCTAAGTCAACGCAGGTTGCATCTCTATCTGACAAGGAGGCTGATAAAACCTCATCTTCTAAAGATGTGCCTCTTGACTCTGACCCCACTCAGGCATCTTATTTCCTAGGGCACCGTTTCCATCACGGTTAGCTCCGGCAAAGAAAGGAACAAGTGTAAACGACGTAATGGAAATTTTTAAACAAGCTCACATAAATATCCCATTACTCGATGTTACTCAAGCAAGTTCCTAACTATCAAGTTTTTGAAGGATCTTTGCACACAAAAGCGGAAGCTCCATGTGCAAAGAGAGCTTCCTCACCGAGCAAGTGAGCTCAATTATTCAACACAGAACCCCACCTAAGTATAGGGATCTTGGTTGCCCGACTATTTCTTGTATTATCGATGATCATGTGATAGATAAGGCATTATTGGATTTAGGGGCGAGTGTTAATTTATTTCCATATTTTGTTTATGAGCAATTATGTCTTGGTGGGTTAAAATCGACTAGAGTAACACTGCAATTGGCAGATCGGTTTGTCAGAGTCCCCCGTGGTGTTATAGAGGATGTGATTATCCAGGTTGAAAAATTCTATTACCCTGTGGACTTTATAGTTCTTGATACAAAACCTGTTCACAATCCCTCTAGTCACATTCCAGTCATTTTGGGTCGACCATTTTTTGCCACATCTAATGCCATTATTAACTGCAGGAATGGAATTATGAAATTGTCATTTGGCAACATGACCGTCGAACTCAACGTTTTTAATAATGTTAGTCAACAACCTCCCGAGCCCGAGGATGTTAGTGAAGTTGACATGATTGAGAATTTGGTGCAGAATTGCTTATTGCAGTCTGTACTAGATGATCTCTTAGCCACATGTTTGACTCACTTCGGTTTAGACTTCGATATTGATGATTCCATTAGGGAAGTGACTGCTTTGCTTGATTCAACCCCTATTATGAATCCAGGTTATACATGGAAGCCTAGACTGGAATTCCTTCCACTCAGTGAGTCAAAACTGAACCCTTCTGCTGATATTATTGGCCTTTCTAACCCATTCCCTCTCCCACCTATTCATTGATGACCCCTTTGACATATGTCTTCCTAATGAATTTTTACATGAAGTATGATTCTCAGTATTTTTTGGAGAGAATACATCTCATAGGTAGGGTTGATTCCAGGTTTGGGGGTGTTGTTGAGCTATCTAGCTCATCATTTTTGTGCAATTCATTTTGTTATGATGAGCCTGTACCACCTAATATATCTATAGACATATCCCTTTCCATCCCTTTAATAGTGACTGACGCTACCTATGTGGATCCCTTGTTTTTATGGGATGATTTTAGTTTTGGCCATCCTATTGTGCAACACATTCAATCTTCCGATTTGACACCAGACATAGGATGTCCCTTTTTAGTAGTAGGAAATAGTCATTTGCAGGATATTTCTGTTGATGACAACTTTCTACTCCAGATCCCTTTGACTTCTTTACGACCACGAGTTCGTTTGCATTTTTTCTATGATGTTGCATGACGTCTTCATCATTTTAGGGATGTGTTAGTTTCTGTTGCGCCGCATGTGGGTGTCACTATATGTTAGACGGATCCTCAACTTTTTCGGTTGTTGCTATATGATCTAGTCAACATCGTAGACTAAGTGTTTAGGTTTGGGGGAGTGTTTGCTATATGTTCTTCCTCATCATTTCATGGTACATCATTTATGTGGAAGAATATATGTCGGACTGACGACGTTAAACCAAGCGCTCCTAGGAGGCAGCGTAGCTTCAATTGTGTCATTACGGTTAGTCTGGATAGATTTTTGAGTTCTTTCTAGTTGCATTTCACTCATACTCATTAGCTCCGTAACAATTTTGACTTACAACTTATAAATGTAATTTTTATTTTATTTTATTTATTATTATTATTATTTTTTCATTTGTAAATATTTTTGTGTTCTGTATTGTTTTTATCAATTTATCATGATGAGTACAGTTCTTATGTCTCTGAGCGTTCATTGGTGGATGATTTCGTCGAAATTGGTAAAAACTTTTCCATGGTAATATCACTCTAACTCTCATCTTTTCTTTTTCCTACATTTGTCATAATCATCATTTTATACATTGAGGACAATGTTTGGTCTAGGTTTGGGGGTGAGGTTTATGAGTTTTTCTGCATTTTTCAAATTTTTTTAACTAAAATGTATTTCACAATAGATTATTGTATTCTACTCAATCTCCATTGAATACATAGTTAATTATGATTGTGTGAAAATTTTGGATTTGAAAATGCTTTCAAGTACGCCTAAATTTTTTAGGAAAGCATGCTTACACTTGTCACTTTTATATATCAATAGGAAAACATATGGTTTGATATTATCTTTAAGTTCAATTTAGTTCATGATATTTTTTGACTCGACCACTCTTGCATTATAAGCCAAGTTAGCATAATTTTAAATTAATCAGTAAAATATTAACTAGAAAACCTTAGAATAATAGTGGAGACTTAACCCTTGTGAGTTTCGAGACATTCTATTTTTCTTGAGGGTTATTAAATAAACTCTGACTTTTCTTCAATCTGCATTATCTCGTTGATGATCTCATTATTCTTGTTTCTTTGATTGATTGCTTTGAGAATGATGTTAAAATTGAATTATTACACTAGAACTTCTTGGTTTATTTAGTTGAGATGTCATAATACCAATTAGAGCTTAAGAAGTGATATAGGCATTTTTTTTCTTTCAGCCGTTCTTTAGCCTTTTAGCCTACCTAATGATAAATATCCGTTTGCAGCCCTTTGAGCCTTTAAATAAACTTTTTCTTTGCTTACCCCATCTCCATTACCTACTCCAGTTAGGGAGTAATATCTCATACTATTTTTATCCTTACCCAATGTCTCTAAAAATGTGTATGGTTGATATATTTTTTTGGAATGTGCAAATAAAAAGAGCTGAAACTAAATATTCCATGAATCCTCGGGACTTAAATGTTTCATTGTGCAGAAGAGGAAAGCATGTCGTTGATTTTATAAAAAAAAAAAAAAATTGATCCTTCGGAAAAAATATGAAGAAAATTTTCGAAGGAAGAAAAATTATTGGTGTACAACATTGGTTTATTCTTCATAGCCCTACGTGTTTATTAAAGGGTGTATCCATTCTCTGAGAATTTTCTCGTATCCTTTTCCATTCTTGTTAGCCAAAATCTTAGCCTCATTACAACCTAATAAAGACCTAATTGAAGGAAGTAAATGTCTGGTTCATAAATGTGGAAATTAAATAGACAAGAATTAAGGCGTATGATTCAACATTCTCAGAGTAATTGATATTCCTGTCCATGAGATCATATTCATTTAATTTTTTTAAAAGTCCATTTTTCATGATTATTATATGTGAGATAATTGTGTTTCCATAATTTATTCACTTTCTCACATATAAACTGAGTGATAGCTAACCAATCTCTGAGTGATTTATTTCTGAGTGACAAAAGAGATTGTAGTCGAAGCATATTATCCAAAGGTTATCTAGTTGTATATTTACTGAGAAAAAATAAAGTTATGTTGATAAGGCTATGCACACACACATATCGAGTTGAGATTAATTGATAAATTTATTTAACCTTTGGGTACTATTAAATCGTTGTTAGACTCGTTGATATATTATTCTGACAATGTTAATTGTTTCCTAAAAATTTTGGCAATTAGATTATTATTCTGAGGATAATAGATCGAGTAACCAAGTTATCATGTTTTGGAAATTTATTGAGTCATAATGTTTGTGGGTAACATTTTTTGAAACCCTCACGAGACTATAACTCGTCCACTAGAGGTAATCTAGCGGTTTAAAGTCTTGTTGCACGTTTAAGGTAAGTGCAACCGATGATTCCTGTGAAAATGAGTTATAATTTTATTTTTATTGTTTTACTCGAGGACTACCAAAATATAGGTTTGGGGGTATTTAATATTCACATAATTATTACATAATATATCTCTTAATTTATATATGTTAGTGTTTCAATTAATATATTTTATTCTAATTATTTCATTTTCATGTCCTTGTAGGAATTTGAGCTTGAACGATGAAATCGCATTAATGCGACAATTTAAGGAATGATCAATTGGTTGATTCTAGCGACGGTACAAAGTAAAGGGTCACATATCTAAACCTAACCCAAATAAACCTAGGTCCACCTAATTTAACCTAAGCCCAAACCCAAAAAGCTAATCTAGAAACTCAAGCCCAAGGAAATAAGAGAACCCTATTTAGGTATTCCCCATTTATAGAGAAAGCTTTCTTCTATCTTCTTCTACGTTATTTTTCCTCTCTTTTTGGGCAGCCACTTCTCTTCTCCTCTCATCTCCTCTACTTGGCAGAAACATAGAAACCTTCTTTTCTCACCACTAACCAACCACCATCGCCTCCATCTCACTATTTCGCACAACCACAGCCCGCCATCAACAACGAACCAAAAGACAACCTACGCACGGTCATGGAATAGAGAAGCCCCTTCTCCTCTCCCATTCCACGCCACCGTCCAGCATCTACACCATCGAGCACCACCATCAGACGCAACCACATCTTCCTTCCTGTTTCCCTCTCTCTCAGCCACCGCCCTTGTTCCACCTCGCGACAAAGCCCCACCGCCCTATCTCCCTCATCCATTATCTCATTCTTCCTCTTCGGTATTTCTCTCTGTTCATCCATCTCCCGTCCCTTTCACTTTCTTGCAAGGACTGGAACTCGTCGGAGAAACAAAGCTCGAAAGCAGTAGCAGAAACAGGGAGCGCCTCTCTATTTCACCGCCCTTGTTCCTCTTCCTCCTTCGCGTATTTTCTCTCTCGTTGTTTCCTCACCCTCTTTGTCTTCTTGCAGGTACCGAAGTTGGTCAGGAGAAGAGGATGCTAGCGAGGAGTGAAGAACCAGAGAGACGTAGCATGGTTGCTCGCTGGAGACGAAGGCGGGGCTTTTCTGGGGGAGAAAATTATTTTTCAAAACAATTTCACTATTCCCACCACAGTCCATTACTCTGAGTCACCACAGCCCACCATACCTTTCTCAGGATTCGTGTTCGTGCAGAGATGAAATTCACCTCCATTGATGTTGTGACCACCGCCACCATGATCTTCTAGATCCCGCACTTAGGTGAAGATGAAACCACAGGGTTTCTTAGAGTTTGTTGTATTTGAATTTATTGTATTCTATATACTTGAACGTTAAACACATTTGATTTATGAGTTTCAATAATTTGCTTTCACCGATTATATCCTGATTAACTATCTAGACTAGTAGGTAGTTAGAAGTACTCTTTATTGATATTCAAAGCTCGCTTTAATCAATTAATCTGAATCTGTGATTATTTGTGCCGTAATAAGACATGCAAAGCTAGGGGTTTAGAATTAGTTAAAAAAAATCTGTGATTGTGTGTGCTGTAAGAAGACACGCAATGCTAGGGGTTTATACCTTTGATGAAATCAATTGACTTAGATTAATTTTTAGGTTAGTCATGTTAATTCTTGAAAACAATAATTTGGATTACACAAACCTCGAAGAACCTGTGGTGGATTCAATGTTTCGGTCCCCTCTTTATCATCTTTTAAGTTTAATTTTAGTTGTCAATTTCATTTTCTTAATTTAGTAATTTTCACCTGCTGTAACCCCCAACTCTAAATTAGTTAAAATAAGTCTTAGAATTCGACTGTCTCATCAATCCTCATGGGATCGACCCGTATTTGCCACTTTCTACCAGTTAGACGGTCGTGCACTTGCGGTATTACAAATAGGGTTTATTAGCATATTAATTTAGGTTAATAAAAACTCCATCACATATTAGTCGGGCCAGAAGGCTTTGTAATACATCCTGACTTTTTTTTTTTTTTTTGCTTTGAATGTATGCAAATTTTTTTTTTTTTTTAAATTAAACCTCCGGTGGGGAGGGACAACTATGGGATGCCAGACCTTTATTATACTAAAAAATGTTTGAAACATTTCGGGGGTACATTACGACTTTACCCGAATAAGAAAAACCAATGAGACTATCTCATACTAAACAAAAGAAAACTGCACAAATCTTGCCTAAAACAAATAGAACTCTAAAAGACCTTACCTAAGTTCCGGACCACTTGAAAATGACCTTGAAACTTGAATCCGAACATCTATACCTAAGAACCCGTGCACAAATTGATACTTGTCCACAAGATCCAGCTTGTCCACTTAACATCTTGAAAAGCTTGTCCACTTAACCCTGTCCAACAAGACAAAGAACACTGTCCAGACCAGAGTATTACACTCTGTCCAGCGATACAGGCCACGCTGTCCAGAAAATTCGACTGTCTTGAGATCGCGCCAAATCTATTCAACAAACACAGGCATTGTTGCTCCTGGTCATATCGCTGCTTTGAAATAAAACCCGCAGTCTGTCCAGTCTGTCGCCCTTTCAAAACAGGGTATCTCCCTTGTTTTTCCAGATAAATTCTGCTCTAATTCATCCCCACAGTTCCAACATACTCGCCGAATTGATTCCTGCGACCCTCAGACTGCCATAACCAAATTGTATCAAAGATAACCACACTCATTTAACAACCGAAAGTCTAAGATATGCCGTCTTATTCTTGTCAAGAATAATTAGTGACTTTATTCTTTTAGGAAGCGATCCCCACGAATAATTACGAGAACTTTGCTCCTTTTGTGCCAAACTAGCCAAGGCGTCCACCACTGAGTTGGTCTCTCTGAACACATGGTTGCAAAGCCACCCAGTATCCTTAATCATCTCCCGTATCTCCCTCCACCAATTGCTAAGGAACCAATGTATCTTTGTTTTTTGGGAAAACATTGTTTAACCACCATGGAATCCGTTTGAATGACGCATGGTCGGACACCCTGGTCAACACAAAATCTCAAGCCTTCAGGCAAGGCCCTCATTTTTGTTGAATTATTTGTTCCTTCTCCGAAAAAACATTGTCTAGCCGCCACAAAGTTACCCTCTTCATTTCTAATAACAAAACCTCCAGAAGTAGTCTTCTCCCTGCAAGATCCATCTATATTGAGCACATACCATCCCATAGGAGGAAAATTCCAATACATCGATCCGGGAGGAATCAGGGTTACTTTTGTTTCCTGAATACCCAATCTATTGAGCAATGCCCCATTAGTGTCCTTTGATTTAGGATTAAAAAATTTTGCAACACATTTAATCCAGTGATACACTTTAATGATCACATAGCTTGACGAACACTCCTTTCCGTCATAGAGTTTTTTGTTTTGCTGAATCCAAAGCTCCATAAAATAAAAAGAGGAGTGAGATGAATGAGTGTACCTGATAATGTAGATTTCCTCGCCTTCCTAAAACACGCCTTTAACATGGTATATACTTCAACTGGTCTATGTACATGAATGTCAAAAATCAAGTCGAAATGTCTCCACACTCTGCTTGCTAATTCACCCTCCAAGAAAACATGTTTTATTGTTTCCTCCTCAGATTGAACACAACAACCACATTTAGAAGCCAACTGAAACCCAATTATTCTAATTTCACCATCTATGGGAATAGCCCATGTAATAATTTTCCATGTGAAAACATAAATTTTAGAAGGCAATAGAGGGTGCCAGATCCAATTTCAGAAATCATCAGGTGTCTCTCTGCCACCTAGAATTTTACTAACAGAGCTGATAGAAAATATACCATCATCCTTGGGTATCAAAATTCTAGTGTCTCGATCCATTATCGCCTATCATTATTGTCTTGTAAGCCTCTTGAGCTTGTCTTTGCATTCCCGGGGTTAACCTTCTGAAATTATCCCTGCACATTTGCCTTATGGAAGGCCAAATATCATTAGTCTCCGCTTCCTCATTTCTTATAAATATTTCATCCTTAGCCCAATGTTCTTCAAAGAAGCTGACCCTACCTCTAGTAATCCTCCAAGTAGAATTTTCCACTATAAAATTTTTATGCACCAACAAATCTTTCATAAACGGTGAGGCCCCAGCTTTAAGCTCATGTTTTCGGATTGGTACCCCTGCCTTCAAATATTTTTTTCTTAAGAATTTTGCCCATAAAGAGTTGGTGTTGATCAGATTCCAAAGGGATTTAACTCGAAAAGCGCTTATAGTATTGTCCAGACTTCTAACATTTAATCCACCTTCTTCCTTAGTAACACTGATTTTATGCCATGCAATCCATTTTCGCTTATGTCTCCCTTCATGATCTCCCAAAAAGAAATCTGCAATCATTTTCTGAATAGAATGCAAGACCTTCATAGGGACCACTGTAGCTGCTATAGTGTAAATCGACATAGGCAAAAGAACGTGTCGGATCAAAGTCAATCTTCCCCTAGGTGACAACAGTCGGGATTTCCAGCCTTGAATTCTATTGTGGATCTTATTTACCAAATCATCATAGTAATAAATTCTACATCTGCCTTGATAAATGGGAACTCAAAGGTATGTGAACGGGTACTGTTTGTAAGTGAAGCTTGTCCATAATTTGATCAAAATTAGTTTTTCGGCACTAACTTTCTCATCAATCATGAACGAACTTTTCCCCGTATTAATTTTTTCTTCTGATGCCCGATAGTATCTATCAATAAACTTCATACATCCTGCAATGGATTTTTTCCTACCATTCAAGAAAACTAGTTGATCATCAGCATATAAGAGACGAGTCATCGGGGAGGCCGTCATGGGTGCGTGATAAAATCCAATTTCCCCTCTAAGAAAAGCTCGAGTGAGTCCTCTACTCAGAACTTCAGCAACAATAACAAAGAGGAAGGGGGAGAGAGGGTCACCTTGTCTAAGACCCCTAGAAGATCTGAAATACCCGTCATACTTGCCTTGCATCAACACCGAGAATCTACATTGAGTTACGCAATTAGAGATAAGATGACATATTCTGTTATTAAAACCAAATTTATGAAGAACCGCCAAAAGATATCCCCATTCAATTCTGTCATACATCTTTTCCATATCTAGCATGAAAATTACGTTGTTCCCAATCACTTTTTTGCCAATCTCCCTAATTAATTCTTGTGCCAAGCCAATGTTTTCTGAGATAAGTCTCCCTCGGATGAAAGCCCCCTGCTCTGAAGAGATAATATTTGGGAGTATCTTACCAAACCGCAAGCATAGGATTTTACTAAAATTTTTATAAACCACGTTGCACAAACTGATAAGTCTAAAATCAAAATAAGATACGGGCTCTTCAATTTTAGGAATAAGAACTAAACAATAGGAAGAGAAGTTACCTTGCATCGCTTGGCAGTAAAAAAATTCCTTCGCGGCTTTCCAAATATCCAGACCAATAATGTCCCAGCATTTATGAAAGAAACCAGCTGTAAAGCCATCGGGGCCCGGTGCACTATCATGTGGAATGCTAAGAGCTGCTTGTCGGACTTCTTCTAAATTCAGAGACTTCAAGATTGAATCACAGTCCTCTTCCCTTATCAAGCTCGGAATGCACTCCATGAGTTCTAGATCCTCTTGATATCCTCCTGCTGAAAGCAAAGCTTCAAAAAAATTATTCGCTTCCTACATAATATCTCTCGGATCCGTGATTAACGTCCCTGCCCTGTCATGGATTTTTGTGATCGCCCTTTTTTTTGCTTGGTTTTGACGGAAGCAAAGAAAAATTTAGTGCATGCATCTCCTTCTTTGAACTCCTTTTCTCCTGATTTTTGTTGCCAGTAAATTTCTTCTCTTATCAGCGCCATTTTGAGTTCAGCCTCACATCTATTTAGATTAACCATATCATTTGTATCCCAACCCTGCATTAAACTGAATTCCAATTTTGCAATATCATCCTCCAATCCTCTAATGGTACTGAAAATGTTGCCGAAAGTTTCACTATTCCATATTTTCAGAGCTCCTCTAAGGCACTTAAGTTTAATAGCCACGATATACATATCCCCAGAACCACCTACCGGAGAGTTCCAGTTTCTGTCCACAAATCCCAAAAAATCATCATGAGTTAACCACATATTTTGAAATCTGAATGGGGACATACCTGCCCTCTGTGTCAAAGGCAAAGAAAGAAGCAATGGTGCGTGATCAGAGCATGCTCTAAGAAAATGATCGACCTGAGAATGCTGCATAAGAGTAAGCCAGTCTGTATTACCCAAAAAACGATCCAGTCGAGCCCAGGTTCTATCATCTCCTCTTTGGTTGTTACACCAAGTATATTTTGGTCCTTCAAACCCACAATCTATAAGTCCGCAACTCGAGATACATCGAGAAAAGTCTGATATTGCCAGTTGATTAGGAGGACGTCCGCCTAATTTTTCTCTGCCTTCCACAATGACATTAAAGTTGCCGCCAATGATCCAAGCTTCATTCATACCCATTGCAATGTGCTCCATGTCCTCCCATAAGTTTCGTCTCTCCTGTATTGAACATTTTTCATATACAAAGGAAGTGTAGAAAACAATATTGGAAAAAAGTATAGTAACCTTACAATGAATCAATTGATCGGTGTGAAGTAATATGTCCACTTGTAGGTTATTATCCTAGAAAAGCCATATTTTTCCGCCTTCTTCCTCATTCATTGCAAAGCAAGGCAGACTCACTTTGCCTACAATCTCCATGTGCCTTGAAGCTTGGATCATCGGCTCCGCAATGGCAAGCATCTTAACATTGTTATCTTTAACTAGCTTTTTTAATCTGCAACGAGTCGCCCGGTTACCAACTCCCCGTGCATTCCAGAACATTATGTTATCTATCATTAGGAACACTTGCGGTAGTCATGTTTCGTGTCACTCTCCGACTCCCCCCCGCGGGTCCATTTTTTGAACTCTTCTTTTTACCTTTCGTCCTCGCTTCATCAGAATGATGACCTGTCTCAACCATGTTATTAGAAGATGTATTTGCATACGACTCGTCATCCGACAATGCATGATTTCCTGACTTGGTGCATCCTGCCTGCATCGTCAAGTTATGTGCATTAAATGTTGCTTCCTGTGCTTGAATGTTGTCGGCATGCAATCTCATTGGAAAGTAGGTTCCAGCTCCCTGCGGCTGTTGCAGAAATTGAACACCCTGTTTCATTGGTGAGCTAGTCCCTGTCTGAAATTATCCAGTGCATTGGCCCCCGAATCTATCAAAACAATTTTGTGTATCCCTGAAGCAGAATGCTCCAATCTGTCCTCTGTTTGGTGCGTCACATCAGACCTGTTTGTATCCCATGTTTCATGTATCTCTTCGATCAATCTGTCCTTTGTTTCGTGCTGCACAGCAGCCCTGTTTGTGCCCCTTGGATTCGTCGAAAGTGCTGCCTGTAAGGACAGCTGGTCCTCTGTTTCCGCAAGCTTAGACTGACCTTGTTCATTCTCTGAGCTACTGTCTGCTACAAAAGGGACCATCCACAGCGGTGACGCTTTAGCATATTCGTCTTCAGAATTTGCTTCATCACATTTCTTTCTCGGCCTTGCCATTCTGATTTCATTGGATGTGTAGCCAACCCCCTTTAAAATATCTTGTGTATTTTCAACGTCATCCTTAGTCACCCTTGTGTGTTGTTCCGCCGGCTTGTTTGGCATGTGTTTTTATTTTTTCTTCATTACCTTCTCCAACTCCTTTCAAATGTTCTTCCGCAAGAAACCCGTATTTGTTAGAAGATATCACATTGTTGGATTCCTCTCCCCTCGTTTTCTCCTTGGTTTCTTTTTCATGTGCACTACTGAACTCAACTCTTTGGTAATTTTTGGCTCCGCTAATTCCTATAATTCCATTAGCTTTCGTCGCTTTTTTGACCACCGGGACATACATTTGCTTCGACTCTTGGGAATCTTGCATCCCTTCAACCATATTTTGTTTTTGCTTGGACTTATCTAGAGATTTAAATTCTTTATAGGGATCTCCAGCAGATTTTGGTTTTTCGCTCTTCCTTCCAATCAATTTTCTACAGTAATCCTTCTAATGGCCAATTAAGGAGCAATGGTCACAGTATTTGAATCCAGGATACTCAATTTTTTGCCAATATCCTCCATATTTTGGGCTCTCAAGCCATATCTTATGTGGGAGAGATTTAGATACGTCCATCTCAACACACATGCGAGCGACCATTGGGCAAGCAAAGTATCTTGTACCATCATCAATCCGAAGAAAGGTGCTGAAGGAATCTCCAATCGCCTTCATGATTGCTGGGGGAAAAAATGCGAAAGGAAGATTAGGGAGTTCAACCCATAATGGAGCCAACTCCGGGTTCGCCCGTAAACTAAAACCTGGATGCCAACGAAACATTTTATATCGAACTCCCCGAATCGTAAAGGATTCCTTGGATAACACTTTCTTGACTTCTTCTTCAGATTGTAAGTAAACCAGCACATGCCTAGGATCAATAAGAACCATTATGAAATCTCCGGATATCCCCCAAGATCTATGAATGGAGTCTCTTATCGAATCCAATGATGGTCTGAAACTTGAGAACTTCATAACTACAATATGATTAGAAACATGAGACTCACCTCTTGCAACATCCGAATCGAATAGCCTCAGAGTCGGACTGCCATCTTTCCTAAAGGTCGTGGAATCCGTCAGCTTGTCGTCAAATGTTATCTTTCATCGCCTTTCCAAGCACCTGCGCAAAGGAACGCCTAGAATATCCATCCTCCTCCTTGCCAGCCATAGGAGCAGCCCCCGTGGCTGGCTGTGTCACCGCCATGAGGAAGCCTATCCGCCTCCTATCGGACTAGATCTACTCCCTGAATGAAGTGAAAGCAGATCATGAGGGAATCCAACATGACAAACCCAGCCTGCCCTTGATTGCTAATAAACTCGAGGTCCAAGAGCGAAACCGATTTAACTTGATACGTCCAGGAGAAACCAGGATAACAGTCCGGGAGCGCCCAGGAAACAAACAGTCCCAGAGCGATAAGGAATCGAATCCAACTCACCGTCTAGGGAATCAAGAACGTCCAAGAGCGACCAAAAACAATCAATCCAGGATCGCACATGAAACAGCAAACCAGGAGAGACTAGAAAACAAGTCGTTTTAGCAACTCGTCGTCCAGGGAATCAAGCAAATCTTCTAGGAAGCAAGTAGTCCAGGAATCAAAATGACCATGAAACCAATCATCCAAGAAAGCAAATCATCTAAGGAAAGCAACCGCCCAGCAACTCGTCTGCCAGAAAGGGTGGCGACGGCTGTAGGGTTTGTGCTATTCTACGGTGGAGATGTACTCCCAAGATCGTGGGAAGGTTAAGATTGAAAGTAGTAAGACTGAAAATTTATTCCAAAATTTTGCCTCAGAGCAGAACTCCTAGTCTTGCACGTGGTCCAGTTTTCTGCAAAATTTTCATTTGCTGAATCTACATCAAGACTTAAACGTCCAGACTTTTACTTCGTGATGCGACATATTAGTCAGCCATAAAGTTTTCTTTTTTACGTAAATGTCTTGACTTACACGTCTAGACTTTTACTTTTTTTGTTGTTTTTTTTTTGTTTTTTTTTAAATTAAACCTCCAACGAGCAGGGGTAACTATGGGATGCCAAACCTTTATTATACCAAAAAAAATGTTTTACACATTTTGGGGGTACATGACGACTTTACCCGAATAAGAAAAAACCAATGGGACTATCCCATATGAAACAAAAGAAAACTGAACAAATCTTGCCTAACACAAATAAAACTTTAAAATATCTTACCTAAGGTCAGGGCCACATGAAAATGACCTTGAAACATGAATCCGAAAATCTATGCCCAAGTACCCGTGCTGAAATTGCAACTTTTTCTACTTGTACACAAAATTCAGGTTGCTACTTAACAGCTTGAAAAACTTGCACTTGCAAAATAAACTAGTTTGCAACTTGCAAAAAGGAACTTGCAGGAAAACAACTTGCCATAACACGTTGCAACTTGCCATCAATAACAAACAAACCCATTTTGCGCGTTACAATCCAATTTTTATTTTTTTTTTAATTTAAACCTCCAGTGGGGAGGGGCAACTATGGAATGCCAGACCTTTATTATACCAAAAAAGGTTTTACACATTTCGGGGGTACATGACGACTTTACCCGAATAAGAAAAAACCAATGGGACTATCCCATACGAAACAAAAGAAAACTGACCAAATCCTTCCTAACATCAATAAAACTTTAACAGATCTTACCTAAGGTCAGGGCCACATGAGAATGACCTTGGGACATGAATCCGAACATCTACGCCTAAGTACCCGTGCTCAAATTGCAACTTTCTCTACTAGTACACAAAATTCAGATTGCCACTTAGCAGCTTGAAAAACTTGCACTAGCATAATGAGCAAGTGTGCAACCTGCAAAAAGGAACTTGCAGGAAAACAAATTGCCATAACACGTTGCAACTTGTCGTCAATAACACACAACCCATTTTGCACCTTACAATCCATTTCCTACGATCGAATTGGCACAAATAGATCGCTGTCCAAGCTGCAACAATTCCGCAAAACGACCCTGTCCAGCGAGACAGCACACTGTCTAGGGTCAGGACGCCAAGAAATGGCACTTTTTCCAGCGAGACAGAGCACGCTATCCAGCATCCCTGCCTAGCAGGCTGTCCTGAGACCGCATCAAACACAGGCATTCCTGCTCCTGATCATATCGCTGCGTTGAAATAAATTCCGCAGTCTGTCCAGTCTGTTGCCCCTTCAAAACAGAGTATCTCCCCTGTTTTTCCAGAAAAGTGCTTTTCCATTTCATTACCACAGCTCCATCACACTAGTCAAGTTGTTTCCTGCGACCCTCAAACTGCCGTAAACTTTTATCAGATATAATCACTCTATTGAACATCTGGAAGTCTAATATATGTCGTCTTGTTCTTGTCAAGAATAATTAATGACTTTATTCTTTTAAGGAGCGATCCCCACGAATATGTATGAGACATATGCTCCCCTTGTGCCAATCTAGCTAAAGTGTCCACCACCGAATTAGTCTCTCTGAATACATGGATGCACTGCCACCCCTTATCCTTAATCAACTCTTGTATCTCCCTCCACCAATTGCTAAGGAACCAAGGTATCTTTGTTTTTTGGGAAAGTCATTGTTTAACCACCATGGAATCCGTTTGAATGATGCATGGTCGGACACCCTGATCAACACAAAATCTCAAGCCTTCAAGCAAGGCCCTCGTTTCTGCAGAATTATTTGTTCCTTCCCCGAAAAAACATTGTCTAGCTGCCACAAAGTTACCCTCTTAATTTCTAATAACAAAACCTCCAGAAGTAGTCTTCTCCCTACAAGATCCATCTACATTGAGTACAAACCATCCCTGAGGAGGGAAATTCCAAAACACCGCCCGGAAGGAATCATGGTTACTTGTTTTTCCTGTATACCCAATCTATTGAGCAAAGCCCCATTAGTGTCCTTAGATTTAGGAGTAAAAAATTTTGCAACTCATTTAATCCAGTGATACACTTTAATGATCACATAGCTTGACGAGCACCCCTTTCCGTCATAAAGTTTTCTGTTTCGCTGAATCCAAAGCTCCCATAAAATAAAAAGAGGAGTGAGATGAATAAGGGTACCTGATAATGTAGATTTCCTCGCCTTCCTAAACCACGCCTTTAACATGGTAAATACTTCAACCGGTCTATGAGGATGCCAGATCCAATTCCAGAAATCATCAGGTGTCCCTCTGCCACCTAGATTTTTACAAACTGAGCTGATAGAGAATATACCATCATTATTGGGTATCCAAATTCTAGTGTCTAGAACTCCATCATCGCCTTTCACTATCGTTTTGTAAGCCTCTTGAGCTTGTCTTTGCATTCCCGGGGTTAACCTTCTGAAATTATCCCTGCACATTTACCTTAAGGAAGGCCAAATATCATTAGTCTCTGCTTCCTCATTTCTTGTAAATATTGCATCCTTAGCCCAATGTTCTTCAAAGAAACTGACTCCGCCTCTAGTAATCCTCCAAGTGGAATTTTTCACTATAAAATTTTTATGCACCAACAAATCTTTCATAAATGGTGAGGCCCCAGCTTTAAGTTCCTATTTTCGGATTGGTACCCTTGCCTTCAAATATTTATTTCTTAAGAATTTTTCCCATAAAGGGTTGGTGTTTATCAGATTCCAAAGGGATTTAACACGAAAAGCTTTTATAGTATCGTCCAGACTTCTAACATTTAATCCACCTTCTTCCTTAGTAACACTGATTTTATGCCATGCAATCCATTTCCGCTTATGTCTCCCTTCATGATCTCCCCAAAAGAAATCTGCAATCATTTTCTGAATAGAATGCAAGACCTTCATAGGGACCACTATAGCTGCTATAGTGTAAATCGGCATAGACAAAAGAACATGTCGGATCAATGTCAATCTTCCCCCAGGCGACAATAGTCGGGATTTCCAGCCTTGAATTCTATTGTGGATCTTATTTACCAAATCATCATAGTAAGAAATTCTGCATCTACCTTGATAAATGGGAACTCCAAGGTATGTTACAATCCAATTCCTGTGAAAACAAACCAACACCATACCAACCCTATTCGACACAGCACCAGCATAATCTGCTGACTCCCAAGACAACATCGAATTGTCACAAACAAATCGCTGTCCAAGCAGCAACAATTCCGCAAAATAACCCTGTCCAGAGACAGAGCACACTGTCCAGAATCAAGACGCCAAAAAATTGCACTCTGTCCAGTGAGACAGAGCACACTGTCCAGAATCCAAGCCAAACAGACTATCCTGAGACCGCACCAAATACGTATTGGTCGTCCATAAGGTATTGGTCGACATATTGGTCGTCCATAAGGTATTCTACAAATACGTCTTGACTTATAAGTCCAGACTCTTACTTTGTGGTCTGACATATTGGTCGGCCAGAAGGTTTTTACGTGTTGACTTACACATCCATACCTTTACTACGTGGTTCGACATATTGGTTGGCCAGATGGTTTTTATGAATAAGTCTTTGACTTACACGTCCATACTTTTACTTCGTGGTCCGTAATATCGGTCAGCTCAAATGTTTTACGAGTAAGTTGACTTGTATGTCCCAAATTTTGCTTTGTTGTCCGACATATTGGTTGGCCCGAAGGTTTTATGAGTAAGTTGACTTGTATGTCCCAACTTTTACTTCATTATCCGACATATTGGTCGGCCCGAAGGTTTTACGAGTAAGTTGACTTGTATGTCCCAACTTTTATAGATTCACTTCATGGTTGATTAGATCAAAAGTTTGTTATTTACGTTTGACTTACACGTCCTGACCTTTTTTCGTTGCTCGACATGCTAATAGCTTTGCATTGTCTTGCTTTTACGCCTTAATTTTATTGTTTGAACGTAAGATGGAGGAACCCTAAGGCAAATGTGCAGGCATAAATTCAGAAGTTTAACCCCAGGAATGCAAAGAAAGGCTCAAGAGGCGTACAAAACAATTGTGAAAGGTGATGATGGTGATCAAGACACTAGAATATGGATAACTAATAATGATGGTATGTTCTCCATCAGCTCTGTATGTGAAATTTTTGGTGGTAGGGGGACACCTGATGACTTCTGGAATTGGCTCTGGCACCCTCTTCTGCCTTCTAAAATTTCTGTTTTCACATGGAAGATTATTAAAAGGGCTATACCCATAGATGGAGAAATTAGAAGAATTGGATTGCAGTTGGCTTCTAAATGTGGATGTTGTGATCAATCTGCAGAGGAAACCACAAAACACCTATTTTTAGAGGGGGAGTTAGCAAGCAGGGTGTGGAGACATTTCGAATTGGTTTTTGATATACATTTACATAGACCGATTGAAGTCTATAGCATGCTAAAGGCGTGGTTTAGGAAGGCGAAGAAATTCTCATTGTCCGGTATACTCCTGCACCTCACTCCTATTTTTATTCTATGGGAGATATGGATTCAGAGAAACAGAAAACTTTATGACGAAAATGAGTGTTCGTCAAGCTATGTGATCATTAAAGTGTATTATTGGATAAAATGTGTAGCAAATTTTTTTAATCCTAAATCAAAGGAAACCAATGGGGCGTTGCTCACACGATTGGGTATACAGGAAAAAAAATTAGCAATGATTCCTCCCCGGGCGGTGTATTGGAAGTTTCCTCCTATGGGATGGTATGTGCTTAATGTAGATGGATCTTGTCGGGAGAAGAGTACTTCTGGAGGATTTGTTATTAGAAATGAAGAGGGTAACTATGTGGCGGCCAGGCAATGCTTTTTTGGGGAAGGAACAAACAATTTTGCAGAAACAAGGGCCTTGCTTGAAGGCTTGAGATTTTGTGTTGACGGACTCAATGTTGGTCAAACAACAGATCTTCCTAGAAACAAAGATTCATTGGTCTCTGAGCAATTGGTGGAGGGAGATAAGAGAGATGAATAAGGCTTTGGGGTGGCATTGCATCCACGTGTTCAGGGAGACTAATTCAGTGGCGAACGATTTGGCAAGATTTGCTCAAGCGGAGAATATGTCTCGAACTTATTCATGGGGATCGCTCCCTAAAAGAATAAAGTCCTTAATTATTCTTGACAAGAATAAGAGCATACCTTAGACTTCCGGATGTTATATGACAGTTACAAATAGTTTATGGCAGTCTGAATGTCGCCGGATACAATTCGGCGAGAATTTTGCAGATTTGGTGAGGCATTGGTGGAGAATTTTCTGGACCAACAGGGGACAAACTCTGTTTCAGGCTGGACGGAGTGCAGCTCTCTATCTTCAGCACAAGTCACAGCTGAGGGTCATACGGAGTGGTCGCTGGGGAAGGCACGCCAGTGGTCGCTTCTTTGGGTGCAGTCTCTCGTCAGTCTGACTGAACTGGAAACTGGACAGCGTGCTCTGTCTCGTTGGACAGGGTGCTCTGTCTCACTGAACAGAGTGTGTTTTTTTTGGGACCTGCTTTATACTAAGCAGGGGTGCGGCTTGGAAGGACAGCGAGCCTATTGTCGCGGAATTTGCAGCTGCTCGGGCATCTTTACTTACTACGGGCTTGCGAGTCAGCAGAATATACAGGTGTTGTCCTGTTTTCACAGCATATGCAGAGGTTGCAATGGTGCTGTCCTGTTTTCGCAGAATATGCAGTTGTTGCAATGGTGCTGTCCTGTTTTCGCAGGAATTGGATTGCAACTTGAAAAGTTGGTTTATGGTTGAAAGATGCTTACATGATCAAGTGGTAAGCAGAATTCTGAGTCCAAAGTGAAAATGGATTGTGACAAGAGTGCTCTGTTTTTACAGAGTACTCTTTGCTGCCTGTTTTGTTTACAAAACTTGCTACCTGTTTGTTAGTTGCAAATTTTGCACTTTGCAATTTGCAATTTAGAAGAAGATGCAGAATGCTAAGGGTGTGTTTGGTTGCATGGAATCCTATGCCATGGGAATCCATAAGGGGACCACTACATTTTAGGCTAAATTGATATATCATTTCACATTTACCATTTGACCACCATTTGATTTTGTGATCAATGGTGGGAATGAAAGTCTCATAAACATGGGAATCTCACTCCTTGGCCCCCCAAGGCATGTGATTCCCATGTTCATGGGACTTTTATTTCCACCATTGATCACAAAACCAAATGGTGGATGTGGAGTGATATATCAATTTAGCCTAAAATGTAGTGGTCTCCTCATGAATTCCCATGGCATAGGATTCCATGCAACCAAACACACCCTAAGGGTTTTTACTTCAAGCTACTCAGGCTGATTCTGGTGGGTTGCTCAAGGTGCACAATAAGTATCTAGTGTTGCTTGCTAAGTTCTCTTTAGATCTATTTGGATTTAGGTCACTTTGAGCTAGGTATTTTTCTGGTTTTAGGATATATGTCCATTTGTTTCATTTTCTTTCGAGTAAAGTCGTCATGTACCCCCGACATGTGTACAAGTTTTTTTCAAGTAATAAAGGTCTGTCATCTCATAGTTGCCCCTCCCCACTGGAGGTTCCAATTAAAAAAAAAACGTAAGATGGGGGGTTTCAATTTAGATTTTTTTTTATAATCCTGTTTCAAGTGCTTAACTATCTATAGTTGTAGTGGTCGTTCTTTCCTTGTCCAAAATTTCTTGTAAAGCTCGTGTAGGATTTGTTTGTGAATATGCATTACATTTCTTTGTTTGACAATTGCTTATTTATGTCGTTCCCTATGATGATAGGGGTTGCGCCCTTGTTATTTGAGGGGTACTCGTATCTGATTTTAGATCGGATTTGGTTTTGTATGCTTTGGTGTTGCTTTGGCTGAATTAACTGTGTTTGTGCTTAACTCGTTCTTTACAACTTCTTCTTTTATGATTCTTCGGTAAGTTTGATAATTTTTCGTTACGTATATTGTCATCGTGAGGTAGGTAATAAACTCAGAATGCTTCTTGATCAAATCCTTGGGCGTCTGATCTTGATTGGTGATTCCTCTGGGCAACCAGGTGAGCAGAGTAGAATCCAGCACCGAGTTGTCCAATCAAGCTCAGACTAGCGCCAGCTGCCAAGGCTTCCATGAACTTCTGTGTCAATTTTTATTTGCCATATCAAATTTGTTTACGTTGGTTCTGTTGTCAGTAATGGAAGAGGTGTTGTTGGCATTGTCAGGGATAATGTGGATCAAGCTCGCGTTCGTTAGTGAGGCCTTCAAACTCGATCATTTGGTTGATCTCCGTATGAAATGCGAATTTCTCCATGTCTCCTGTTGTGAGTTGTTGTATTGGATCTTCTGGTCTCCTTTGATGATGTTGGCACTCCTACTTCGATATAGTTTAGCTTGAGTGGGCAGTGTCACTAGTCGCTTCTTTGATCGGCCAGATTGTTCATTTCCTCCAGCTATGTAGTGCATATATTAGCTCTCTGGGTTGCTCTTTTGATCTTGCAGCAGCGTCCCACTTCTCTTTCTCTTTGGGTTGCTTATTTGGTAGCCCAACAAATTTCTCGAGTCGTCATCTTTGAATCCATTGCTCAATTTCGTCTTTCAAATTGGAGTAGTCTTCGGTGTCATGCCCGAGATCCTTAAGGAAAGGGTAGTACTTGCTTTTATTCCACCTATCCAGGTTTCCTCTCATTTTGAGCGGCCAGTTGATGTCTTCCCATTTCACCATGGACTTCAGTATGCTCGCTTGACTCGTTTCATGCCCGTGTATGGTTTATATGTCCTCTTCACCACAATTGTCACCCGTTCATGCATGGGCCTTGCAGCTTTCCAGGCTCTTGTTGGTTGAAGTTTGATTTTCCATTTTGGTCTGATGCCTTTTTGATTGAGCGTTCTCCTCCCAGGGTCTGTCATCTCTTCTTATTTTTTCTTTCATTTCTCACCCTTTTTAGTGGCCTTGCCTTTCAGATTCGTTCTTCTTCCTAGCGACAACCATCTCCTCGAGAGTAATGTGTTTTTGGGCAGTCTTCAATAGAGTCTCCATGTTATTTGAGGGGTCTCGGTTTAGAGAATCGTAAAATGATCATTTTTTTATTCAGGAGTTGAAGGTAGCAATGGCTGTGTCGGCACTGCAGCTACTAATCATGGTCAACTTGTTAGTCAAATGAGTGACATACTTTTTTATAGTTTCTTCAAGCTTCTATCTGGTGTGAAGCAAATAGTGTGGGCCTTTTCTCATCCGTTGACTGCCGATGAAGTTAGTGATGAAGGTAGAGGCCATCGCTTGGAAGGAGTCTATCGAACTTAGTGGTAGGATGTTGAACCAACTCATCACTATGGAGGTGAGACTGTCGAAAATGTTTGGCATATGATGGACTTTGTGCTCTCTTTCAATGCCATCATGTAGTGGAAGTGTCCCAGATGATCAGTCAGATCGGTGGTGCCATCATATGCCTTGAACTTTGGTGGAGTGAACTTTTTTAGTAGAGGAACAAATATGAGCGCGTCAGATTATGACGGTCCTGCCAATTTGTATAGTATGTTAGGAACTGTGACCCCAATCCTAAATGGGATTTGTGCAGGGGTCCCATCGTTCTAAGGACGCCATCTTCTAGTTGTTTGTTGCTTCCGAGATTCACCTGTTGAAGCTCTGCAACAACTTCATTACTCTCTCGGATGTGGTTGACTAAGTTTTGTGGGCGGTGCTTGGACATGGTAAGCGGATTGAGTGCGCTTTTGGGTGAGTTTGTCTACTACTTTGATTAGAAGATCTATCTAGGTAATGAGTTGATCCACATGAGGATTCGTGGCAGTGCAGGCAGATGTTTGAGATGATTAGGCTACCACTCCATGTTATGGCTCTCCGTTGTCGAGCATGATTTGCCCAAGAATTGTCGCTAGGTTTTAAGCATGCATTGTTAGCAATGCAACTTCACCAATGGTTGGATTGCTTTGATTGTTGCTGGGTTGAGGGTCTGTAAAGTGTTTCATTTGTTTTCAGATCTTTTTAATCAATGATTAGAACTGAGGAAGTTTCTAACTACAAACTCTCTTCTTGAAAGGAAACTGTCGTTCCCTAATGAAGGCGCCAAACTAATGCGTCCAAATCTGGTCTCCTATAAAGTTTGACCTGCAAAACAAATGATAAATTGCCAGGACCACCTATTTGGTGGCCGAAGGCACTCTGATGCTTAAATCAATACTTCTTTTGGAGATGGAGATAAATTTGGACAGAACTCAGTTAAAATTGCATACATTTATCGATTGTTCCTTTTACCTTATATAATGGTCATTATTAATTTTTTGCACAACTTAAGCATGTGAGGCACAGTTAGGGGAGACATTCTTTGTAACAGTCTCATCCGTTATGAAAATGCGTTTTTGGGGGAATAACTCCCTCTACGACTATTTTTTTTCTGCAACGTTCCTCCTTTTTAAGGGAAAACTTTGTTTGGCCTGGATTTGGGCCTCTGACTATAATTAGTTTTGATGGGCCTTTTTTTGGCTTTTCCGACTGGATCCCTTATTTTTGTGTTTTGTGTGTTGGCCTGATCTTGGAACATTTGGTCCTCGTGATGGGTGAACTCTACCACATGTATGGTTTTGGCATTATTATAATTTCTTGCACATGTATGATTGTTGCCTCCATTTCTTGCACATTATTATAATTTCTACATTATTTATTTTTCCCTTGTATGATAGTCTTATTTGATGTATCATCATGTAGGTTTTGGCATTATTTTAATTTCTTGCACATTATGATGGGAAGTTTAGTTGATGAATTTTCTTTATTTCGATCAAGTATTTAAATAAATAATGCTTTGTGAGTTCACAATTTTATAGCCCACCAATTGTAGTTCAGTTGGTCGGACATCCACTCTCTTTGTGAGAGGTCGCGGGTTCGAGACTCACCAATTAGGATTTTGTGAGTTTTCGCCCGATTATTAGGAGCACATGTGCTCCGTCGTTGTTAAGCCTTCGAGTATGAATACAAATGCTTAGATGGACTAATCCGGAGTGTAGTGAAAGCAAGTCTTCATGCAAGGTGGAGGCGATGGACCGAAGTGAAAACAAGTCTCCATGCGAGATGGAGGCAACGAGGATGGCAACAATATTGTAGCCTTCGGGCATGGATTAATAAAAAGGGTCAACAACCCAATTTACAAAAAAGTTCACAATTTTACTGAACATTTATTCATTTGTAAAAACTGAGACTACTTTTTCTTTCATTCAGGGGAAAAATATTTGATGAATTCGGCAACAAAACGACTACTAGTACGTATTGCTCTGTCCATCAAAATCTAATGATTCTCAGAAGTTGCTTATTGAAGGAAGGAATTCACATTGTTTCGAGATCAAAGAAGTAAAATACTTTTTACCTAAATAAAAAATTGTTAGCCATACAATAAACTCAAATTCTTAGCTAATTCATATCACATTTAGCTATCCACAAATTGTAATTTTGTTGGTTGGACATTCACTCTCCTTGTTAGAGGTCGCGGTTTCAAGACTCACCAGTTTGGATTTTGTGAGTTTTCGCCCAATTATTAGGAGCAAATGTGCTCTGCCGTTGATAAGCCTTTGGGTATTAAATGTAGCTGCTTAGATGGACCGAAACGGAGTGTAAGCAAGTCTTCATTCGAGGTGGGGGCGAGGGACCAGAGCAAAAAATGTCCCTAAGCGAGATGGAGGTGACGAGTAGCATCAATGTTGTAGCGTTCGTGCTTGGTTTGTTTAACCTATAGGATCAATAATGTAGCCCTCGAGCATGGATTAATAAATAAATAAATGGTCAACGACCCAAATAAAAAAATAAAAAAACAGAGATCACATTTCGTTCATTATTTTTAATTTGAGATCAAGATTATCTACACTAGATCAAGTTTGGAAACTCTATCAAGTCGAACATAGTGTAACGATTTCTGTCATACAAAGTCTACAATATTCAAAAGGTTACCCACAACACTAAGCTATTAAAGAAGGCACAAATGATAGATCTGTATTACGAAGTTAGAAAAGAATATAGATACATAATACAATTTTAGCATGGGGAAATTTCTGATGTTGTATATATATATATATATATATATATTATTTTAGGATAATTAGCGATACCTCCCATTATAAATAAGTTATTAGCAATGACCCACTAGATATAAAAACTAGCGTCACCCCCTGAACTCGCATTCAATGATCATTGACTGTCTAATTCTTCCTAGTGAGACGAAAATGCCTTTGACTATATTTGGTTAAAAACAAGAAAATAAAATATGAAATCTCAAGAAAACCAAATGGTAAAAAAATACTTTGAGATATAAAAATGTATCTCAATAGAAAATGAGGGTGGAGATTAGAACATTAAGTTGTCTACTTTAGTCGATCTTTTTCTAATTTGGCAGTTTTGGGTGCGTTTTAATATTTTGGACATAACTTTGGCTACGAGAATCAACATCGCGCAAACGACCCCAATTCGGAAAGCTCTTTTCGGCGCACACATCGTGGTCAACCAGCTATGCTCGTTGCACATCTTTTCGAGGCCAAAATCAACTGTTTTTCCTTCCGAATCCACAAATTTAGTAGTTTTTTTCCCTTTTATAGTAATATTTCAATTATTGTTTAGGAAGTGATTCTTAACCCGATTTGGGTCAGATTTCAGGCAGTTTATTTCTTTTAGTACGTTTTTTGTTTTAGCATGATTATTGGGGTTTTTCTATTTTTGGTAAAGTTCTAATAATCACAAGTTTTCGCTATAAAGTCCAGCTTGTGGGCTGACTTTAGAGATACCTTTTGATTTGAATAATTTAATTGCACATTAGAGTTATTTCTCTGTGTTTTGGGTGAATCGCTTGTATTCTTCCTTGTGAATTGTTTGTTGAACTAGCCAGCAGGATAATCACTATTCTGCTTAGCGTCGAAATAGAAGAACAGGGTTCCTGGCTATCTTTAGAGGAGGTCATGAGAAAAGATTCTATGATTATCAGACCGGAGTATCGTCAGATGGCTGCGGATTTATTCGCTAATGCTTTGAAATGGGAAAGTGACATGGATGATGTGAGTGTGTGGTAGCCTTGTGCTGATGGTGTATTCCCCACCAAATCTGCCTATGGTTTATTGAGGATAAAAGGGGAAGGTAATGATCATTTCAATCTTATTTAGCATCCTATTGTCTCTTCTAGAATTGTGTTTATTTGGAAATTACTCCATAGGGGTGTTCTGGTTGACGAGGAGCTTTACCGTTGTGGTTTTAGTCTTGCTTCTAGATGTAGGTGTTGTTCGAAGCCTCAACTTGAATCTTTAAACCACCTTTTCATTGATGGGTATGTGGCAAGAAAGGTGTGGAAGCATTTTGAAGGCATATTTGATATTCATGTTAGGCGGCCAGCGGAAGTGTCAACTATTCTTTCAGTTTGGATCCGGCGTGCGAATGACATCTCTCAATCGGGTATTTTATTTTTGTTAATGTCGGTGCTGGTTATTTGGGAGATTTGGAAACAAAGATGTAAATGGTTGCATGAAGAGGGTACTCCTAACGCTTGGGCGGTGATTATTAGTGTTCGTAGGTGGATACAGTTTGTTAATGCAGTCTTCATCTCGAAAAAGGTGAGTGTTGATAATAAAGTAATAGTGGCATTGGGCTTGCAAGTCAGACAGGTTGTGCCAAGAAATCATAGAGTTGTTTACTGGGCATTCCCTCTTATGGGGTTTGTTGCGGTTAATGTGGATGGGTCATCTAAAAATAATCAGGCAGCTGGCGGGGTGGTCATTAGGGACCACAATGTTGCTTGTATCGTGGCAAAACAATTGTTTTTTGGTGAATGATCAAATAACAAAGTGGAGATCCTTGCCTTTTTGGAGGGCTTACGTATGTGCAAGAGTTTGGGCCTGAATAGGATCATTGTTCAGACTGATTCGGCAGTGGTGCGAGGGTGGTTTTTTGAAGATTTTTTGGAAAGAAATTTGGAGGCTTAAGAATGGCAAAGAGGTTGTAGTGGCCCATGTGTTCAGAGAGACTAATGCTGTAGCTGATGGCCAGGCAAGTTTGATGCAAGGGGAGGGGATTTCAAAAGATTTTGATGGCGCCAACCTTCCCAGGAAAATTATGGGATTGGTGAGATTGGATCATGCCCATACAGCGTATATTCACCTTTCATGATTGAAGGGCTTTATATCTCATCAAGAGGTCAAGCTCATTTGGAATGTTATCTTGGTCTAAATGGAAGTTCTTTTCTATTCATATCAGGAGACAAATCAGAGATTTTTTTTGGTTTTTAGGGATTATAATCAGAGTGAAACAGAGTATAAAACAAAGTCCTTTGGACTCTTTTTTTATGCGAACTTGCAGTAGTACAAGAAGCCAACAGGGAATCGGTAGTGGTGCAGGCTGCATGTGAATCAGCGGTCTGCTTTTGATGTGAGAGAATTGTGCTGCAGTTGCAGAGTTATGGTTTTCTATTTTTCTGAGCAGAGTATCGTGGTAATGCTGATGCTTTCAAATTGTAACAGCCAGGTCTGAGTGACAGATTGCTAACAATTTGGTTATGTTAGTTCTTGATGAGGAAGACAAGGGACGTTTTCTTCTTGCTGGCGCAGAGTTGTGGTTTTCTGATTTGAATTTATTTGTCATGTTGGCCCCTCCTTCCCTCACTCCCTCCCTCGCTGATTTCCACGCTGGCTTCCTCAACATTTAGAATTCTTGTTTGGTTTTACTTGGTGTATTTGCTTTTGGCTAGTTATCATGTTATGTTTATTAGTTTTGGGTTTAAAGCGGGTAAAGTCGTAATGTACCCCCGTTTAGATTGTATATCAAATTTTGACAAGTAATTAAGGTTTGGCATCTGATAGTTGCCCCACCATCCCAGAGGTTTTTTTTTTTTTTAAATTAAACCTCCAGAGGGGAGGGGCAGCTATGGGATGCCAGACCTTTATTAATTATCCAAAAAATTGACTTACATTCTATACGGGGGTGCATTACGACTTTACCCGTTTTAAAAACCAAGCAAAAAGAAAGAAAAAAAATATTTCTAACAAGATGCGACAAAACCATACCCATACTAAACCAAATGATGGCACCAAAAGATAGCACAAAACACACACTAGCTATAGAATAGCACACACTATTCTCCATACTAAGAGTCTGTCTAATAACCATACATATCCAGCCATCCAAAAACCGCAGATTGCAAGAGCCATTGCCACACCTAACCAAACCGCAGAGTCTGTCCAAAGAGCACAGAGTCTGTCCAAAACTCAGATTACAAGAGTCGAACCGCAGATGCTGTCCTCAAAGCACTTCCACACGCAGACTGCAAAAGCTTGTAAATTGTAAATGCAAATTCGGCAACCAAAACCAAAGCAGTGATCACTCTGTCCAAACGAGACAGAGTACTATGTCCAGCATGCAGAGCACTCTGTCCAGAGAGCTAAAACATAATCCTGCAAAGCCCCATTGTCTTGCCCTCGCCAGAAATACGAGATAGCACCATCATGATCTACTGTAATCACGCCGTCCAACCAGAAATAAAGCTGCCCAGCAAGACATAACTGTCCAGAAACAGGGCACCAGAAACAGTCCAGCAATGCAGGCCACGCTGTCCGCAGGCTGGCAGCGCTATATTGGTGCTTAAAACCCGCGAATTGTCTAGACAGTCGCCCTGTCAAAACAGAGTATATCCCCTGTTTTTTCAGATATATGCTGCTCCTATTTATCCCCACTGATCCAACACATGCGCCGAATTGATTCCTAAGACCCTCATACTTCCATACCCAAATAGTATCAAAGAAATTCACACTCATGTAAAAGCCGGAAGTCTAAGATATGCCGTCTTATTCTTGTCAAGAACAATTAGGGACTTTATTCTTTTAGGAAGTGATCCCCACGAATAAGTACGAGAACTATGCTCCTTTTGTGCTAAAGTAGCCAAGGCGTCAGCCACTGAGTTGGTCTCTCTGAACACATGGTTGCAATGCCACCCCGTATCCTTTATCATCGCCCGTATCTCCCTCCACCCCAAAGGTTTAATTTAAATTTTTAAAAAAATGAGTAAAAAGAAAAAGTAAGAAAGTTAGGTTGGTGATTCCCCTGGAAAGTCGCCGAGTAGCAAGGGT
Source organism: Berberis thunbergii (assembly GCA_003290165.1). Classification (NCBI taxonomy): domain Eukaryota; kingdom Viridiplantae; phylum Streptophyta; class Magnoliopsida; order Ranunculales; family Berberidaceae; genus Berberis; species Berberis thunbergii. The sequence continues at coordinate 4,858 of QNQO01003896.1, read as the reverse complement.
GAATACTTCACCCGTCCAAATTATAAATGATTGACAACATAATTTTTTGGAATGCATGAGGTGTTGGAATAGAGACACGAGGAATAGACTAAAAAGATTGGTGAACGAGTACAAAGTCGTGATTATTATGATTGCAGAAACTATGATTGAGGCTAGTCGTCATACGGAGGTTGGCAATAAAATCAGATTGTGAGGATTTACTTCTAATGAAGCGACGGGTGGGAAGATTTGGATTTTTTGTGATCCAGAGTTGGTGGTTACGGTGGTGAATGAATCGGATCAGTTTATTCATTGCCAGGTAACAGATTCTAACTCTCAGACATTCTTTAATTCCTTTGTTTATGCTAAATGCACTGTGGAGGAGAGAAATGAGCTATGGGTGAGGTTGGAACATTGGGCGGTTCAAAGTGAAGTCCCTTAGATGGTTGGTGGAGATTTTAATGCGGTTGCTAGTGAAAGCGATAAGTTAGGAAGGAATTCCCCTTCCTTGATCAGCATGACTAACTTCTCGGACTGTATTGAGCATTGCGGGCTTCTAGATTGTGGGTTTATTGGCCCTATGTATACTTGGTGCAACAATAGGCATGGGATTGATCGTATTTGGACTCGACTGGACGAAGTTTTTGTGAATTCGTTTTGGCAATCTCAGTTACCTAATAAGAAGGTGAAACATTTACAACGTACTTTTTCGGATCATGCTCCCATCTTGGCCTCTATGTCAGTGCAGTCTAGAGTTGGTTTTTCTCCTTTCAAGTTCTTAAATATGTGGGAGGCGTATCAGTCTTTTGAGGAGTTGGCTGAGTCGACTTGGAGAGCGAAGGTGGCTAGTATGAGGGCGCTTGATGTGGTGGATGTTAAACTCAAAACTCTCCATAGAGCTATTATCTTATGGAATAAGGAAGTATTTGGTAACGTTTTTAGTAGAACTAGGGCCCTAGAAGATGAGATGAGCCTATGGGAAAATATTATAATTTCTGGATGGGAGGGTAATGGCAGTAATGGTCTCAATGTGGAGGCTAATTGGGATGTTAATGTGTGTTGCAATCTAAGCGAATGCCAGGTAGAATACAGACTAGCACTCAGACAAGTGGAATTGTTTTGGATGCAAAAAGCAGGGGAAAAGGAATTTAAGGAAGGGGACTGTACAATGGGATTGCTAGATCCGAGGCACATGTTCTTGTTAGATTCCAAGCGGAAGAGGAGGTTAAAAAATCTTTGTCAAGGGATTCGTATATGACTAGGGGTGTTCAATTCAAAGCTTTTTGATGGCATCAAGGTTTTAGCCTAAGAGAAGATCCGATTTTAGCCCCTCTGTGGGTAGATCTACCGAACCTACCGATACAATTTTTCATCCTTTATATTTGAAGGAAGTAGGCCCGCTAGGCTTTACTAGATTGAACACAGCCAAGGTGTGTGTGGAGATGGAGCTAGCGAGTGAACTTCTTAACCGTATTTGGCTTGAGTTTTTCGGTGGTATGGGCTTTTGGCAGAAATTGCGTACCCGAGTTTCAAATATTGTGAAAATTCTTCCATGATTGGGCATACTTATGAAGATTGTAGGAGACGCAGCGGGGGGTAAAAAAGATAATCGCCAAGAATTATCGACATCGGATAATTCACTACTAAAAAAACTCCCTTTTGCGACGACTCGTAGCGCGACGAGGGAAGTTTTGTCGCTCAAAATTATCATAGCGCGACGACATATTTAATATTGTCACGCAAGTACAAAAAATAGCTAACTACTTAATGCGACGAGCGGTTTCGTCGCGTCATAACCTCTGTCGCGACGCAAGTAAAGCCTTTGTCGCATACCTAATATGCGACAACATGTCGTCCCTTAAAACCAAATATTTCATCACCGAAAATACCTAGGGCTACGTGTTGACCACTTTAAACGACCAACTTTAATATCCTCTGGTGACACACTATTTCGTCGCCTAAATATAGCTTACGCGACGCACCAAAAGCCTTCGTCGCATAAAATTTGCCACTTTGAACAACACCCTAGGGCGACAAACTTTGTCATCGCCTAAAGTATTCACAACAAAAATACCTCCTTGGGTGACAAACTTTGTCGTCGTCTGAAGATATCTTACGCGACGGATTGGAAACCTGCGTCGCCTAAAGTCTTTTCAACAAAGATACATCCTAGAGTGACAAACGTCGTTGTCGCCTAAAGATAGTGTATGCGACGAATAGGAACCCTTCGTCGCATTAAGTATTCACAACAAAGCTTCGTCGCTTAAAGAGAGCCGGTTCATCGCCTAAAACATCCTAGTGCGACAAACCTTGTCGTCTCCTAAAGCTATCTTACGCGATGAATTGGAAAGCTTCGTCGCCTCAAGTCTTACATTCCAGGGCAACAAATTTTCTCGTCGCCTGAAGCTATCTTTCGCGACGAAGTGGAACTGTTCGTCGCAGCAAGTACTCACAACAAAAATTCCTCGCTTAAAGAGGGTCGGTTCATCGCCTAAAACATCCTAGGGCGACAAACTTTTTTGTCGCCTGAAGATAGCTTACGCGACAATTTTGAAAGCTTCGTCGCCTAAAGTCTTACATCCTAGGGTGACAAACGTTGTTGTCTCCTCAAGTCTTGCATCCTAGGGCGACAAACGTCTTCGTCGCCTAAAGATAGCGTATGCGACGAATAGAACCCTTCGTCGCATCAAGTACTCGCAACAAAGATTCGTCGCTTAAAGAGAGCCGGTTCATCGCCTAAATCATCCTAAGGCGACAAACTTTGTCGTCGCCTGAAGATATCTATCGCGACGAAGTGGAAAGCTTCATCGCATAAAGTCTTCCCAACAAAGATTCATCGTGTAAAGCGAGCAGGTTTGTCGCACAAGCTCAGGTCTGCGTTTTTCACTATTTTATCCTCTCATTTTATTCTCTTTCTCTGCTAGATTGATTTCTCTCACTATATACTCCAAGCTTCCAGCACTTAATTAGGCTTCGTCTTCTCTTTGTGTCGCCCTCGCCGGCCACACCTCCAATCTTCTCTCTCTTTCACTTGGAATACGGTGAGGAAATTGCTAATTTGTTTATTTTTTGAAATTTCATGAAATTAGGTTGCTATCATGTGGCTTTTTTTGGAGTGTATCACATTGTTTTTCGAGTGCATACTAGATATTTATTAATTAATAATATCTACATCGTCCACTTGAAGAATTGTAATTGAGATGCTGCTGAAATTTTTCAAGTGCATACTAGATATTTATTAATTAATAATATCTACATCGTCCACTTGAAGAATTGTAATTGAGATGCTGCTGAAATTTTTCCACATTGAAACCTAATCACATTAGTGTCGTTAACTCTGTTTAATTCTCATGTTTTGTTTATAAACTGAAAACAGGCGTAATGGAAAGACAGTGGATACAAAATCAGGACAAATGCTGTGATGAATATTTAAATGGGATCGAAAGCTTCATTGAGTTTGCAAGGGCACATGTCAGTGGTACGACAAATCATATCAAGTGTCTGTGTCAATGTTGTAACAATTGTTTGTGGAAGACATTCAATATGGTTATATCATTTGGTGAGGTATGGGATGATTCTGAATTATACGAGGTGGATTTATCATGGGGAGCAACGAGAATTTGGTTCTACTTCATCGAATTCCCAACCACTTGTGCCGCACATTAATGAAATGTCCATGAATGATAATGACCAAGTTATGGGTATAATAAATGACGCTTATCCATATGCATCGATGAACGAAGATGGCATTGATGATATGGTAAGAGATCCCGTACCTCCCAACATGCTGCAAAGTGAAGAGTTAGAAAACTATGAAAGACTGTTTTAAACAAGCCCAACAAGCATTATAACCCGTTTGCACAGAGTTCTCCCTGCTTACTGCCATTGTGGAGTTGATGCATTGCAAAGTGAAACATCATATGTCGAATAAGTGTTTTTCTCATTTAATGGGAATTATGAAGCGGACGCTTCCGAAGGAAAACATTTTGCCTGAGGATTATCGTAACGCGCAGAAATTGTTGAATGGTCTTGGTTTGGGGTATCAAAAGATTCATGCTTGCAAATACAACTGTGCATTATTTTATAAGGAAATTGAAGGGATGGATTCATGCCCTGCGTGCAATGAACCAAGAGATAAGCCTAATTCTGGTAATAAAACGAAGAAAATTCCACAAAAGGTTTTGCGTTATCTTCCACTGAAGCCCAGATTGCAGCGACTGTACATGTCGATGCACACTGCGAGTCATATGAAATGGCACAATGAAGGAAGGGTTGATGATGATTTTTTGAGACATCCTGCTGATGGAGAGGCTTGGAAAGCATTCGATACTATGTATCCTGATTTTGCAGAAGACCCGCGCAATGTCAGATTGGGGCTTGCAACTGATGGATTTAATCCGTTCGGGAATATGAGCTCTACTCACAGCACCTGGCCCGTCATTGTTGTTCCTTATAACTTGCCCCCTTGGATGAGTATGAAAAAAGAATTTACAATGATGACTTTATTAATTCCCGATCATCCCGGAAAGGACATTGATGTTTATTTGCGGCCGTTGGTTGATGAGTTAAAAGACTTATGGGAAAATGGTGTACGCACATTTGAGAAGTCTACCAAAACAATGTTTTTGTTGAGAGCAGCAGTGATGTGGACTATACATGATTTTTCCGCTTATGGAAATATTTCAGGTTGGAGTACTCAGGGCTATAAGGCATGTCCGATATGCAACGATGATGTAACGTCTGATTCGCACGCGGGAAAGGTTTGTTATATGGGTGGTCACCGTAGATGGTTGCCCCAAGATCACGAGTGGCGAACAAATAAGGTAGACCTTGATGGAAAAATGGAGAACGACACTAGACCTAGAGAATGGTCGGGGAT